>PVLC010014510.1:0-39166 GCA_004027655.1 Graphiurus murinus | reverse complement strand
AAAAAAAAAAAAAAAAAAAAAAACAAAAAACCAAAAGTAATAATAAAACAAAACTGCTATTGAAACTTGGTGAATAAGGGATACAATTCATTAAATAAGGAGGATAACATCAGAGGGAAAGGTAGAGAGTAAGTAGACTTCCTTGTCTGTGTCTATGTCAAGGTACCAGATTATATTTTATGTCCAGGAGGAAACCTGAAATGATTTGAGCCATAGGCTAAATGTTTATTACTGGGTGGAAGAATGAGTTCAAGATTGACAAGGGCAGAAACCAAGAGATCACCAGGAAAAATGCCTAAAACTAAAGTGAAAGTGAGAGATGGAGAAAGTGCAGATGGAGATAGGTTAATAGGTTCTAGCTATAAAATCATCTTTCCTGAGGTATAACTTACACAGAATCAAATGCATGTATTTAAAAATCAATACATTTTGACACATGTATGTGCCTTAGCTACATTTTTGAGGAAGAAACATCAAGGAATAAGAAAGAGCTCTTGGATAATGAGAGTACAATTGGCAAAATAAAAATGAAGTCTTGGGAAATAAATTGAGGCAAACTTACAGACTGTAGGACAAAGTAACAAAGCAGTTAGAAACACAGAAAAGATAGGAGAATATATTAGTTCAGGCTGCTTTAACAGAATACCATACTCCAGGAGGCATAACCAATATTTATTTCTCATAATTCTTGTATATCTTCTTATAAAAGCATGAATCCCATTCTTAGGGACTCTTCTCTCATGGCCTGGTTACTTCCCAAAGGTCCTACCACATAATACTATCACATGAATTTTGGGGAGGCACACACTTTCCGGTCGTAACAGAGGCATAGAGGATCATTTCAGTTTGTAACTACAGGTTGAGCATCCCTAATCTAAAAACTAAACTCTTAAAATCCTAAACTTTTTGAGCACCAGCATGATGCCATGAATGGAAAATTCCATACCTGATCTCATGTGATTCACAGTTAAAATAAAGACACACTAAATGTATTGTATTAAATTACCTTCAAGCTGTGTGATTAAGTGTATAGGAAGTATAAGTAAATTTGTGTTTGGAATTTGGCCTAACCCCAATATACTTCATTATGTATATGCAAATATTCTAAAAATTTTAAAAAAATAATGAGAATCTGAAACACTTCTGGTCTCAGGCTTTTCAGATAAGGGATATTTAACCATATTATATTTTTTAAAAAGTGAATATGAGTTGTGATGGCATTTTTGCTTAAAAACAAATAAAATGTGAAAGCCATAAATGATATAAAATGCTACTGCATAAAATTTCATGAGGGAAATAATTTTGAAAGTAACAAAAATCTAGTGATATTAGTTTTCTCTTGGGCAACACTCATTATTAAATGAAGATGTGAAAGGGCCTTTGCAATTCTGAGTAGAAAATTATTTCCAGCCTATGATTCTACATCAAGCCAAACTACTGGTTGAGTATGAAAGTAACTAAAGTTATTTTTAGATATACACAGTGTCAGAAATTTTACATTTTATATATCCTGTCTTTGACGTTTTTGAGAATACCTTTAGTAACACAAGTTATAGAAAGACACAGGATTCAGGAAACTTTGAATCCAACCTGGAGTAGTAATAAAGGCACACTGCAGATGGTCAGAGGTCGTAGGCTCAAAGTACCAGAATAAGGAAAGCTCATGCAATTATCTTGGAAACATGTTTTTCTGAATAAAAGGGAAATATGGAGAATCTTGGAAATGTAATAAAGGGAAATGGGAGTGGGGGGGCTGTATCCGTTACTCAAAGGCACAGAAGATTTGCCTTTGGCTGGTATAGGAGGAAGTCATTTTCTACACACTGTATGGCTCAGGGGTAAACATTATCGGCAATGATAAAAAAAAATGAAAATATTTTTCTTAGTCTCTACTAATCAATCCATTTCAGAGATTAACTAGATAAAACAATATAAATAGTATCAATTCTGATGATACAACAGTGTGAGCACAGCTGACATAGTATATGTGGAAGGAAAAGGAGAATGGAGGGAAGGGTAGTGGTGATAATTTCCTCATCAATGAGGAAAGGGGTCTTATCATTAATGATCTAGAATTGGTGGTTTCTATTATTTAAATTTACAACAGAAATCAGGAAAAAAAAGTCTGTAAACAGTTAAATAACTAAAAGGTGAGAGTAGGAAAAGTGCGAACTAACAGCTACATTCTCTATTATATCAGAAAGCCAATAAATCATGTCTACAATCAGTGAGTCAAACATATCAAAGTAGACACATAATTCAGAAAAATAGAGAAGTCTACTAGAGAAATTCAGAACATCAAATGATTTTCATGTTTGAAAGCAGAACTAGAGAATGTTAGGTGGATCTCTATTTTACCCTCAATTCTTTGGAAATATTTGATTTAAAAAAATATGTGTATCATGAATTTGTTGGATTAATGTTTTTTGAAAGAAAAAGTCAATTACTGCTAATTTGCTCTATTTCTTGAATATTGAATTGTTGCAAAGCTTTTAATTATTAGAAATTGCTTTTCTTAGTATATCTATTTAATATATTCATCCAGTAACTTCTCAGTAATATTGAAAATTATGAACCTGATAAAAGGTATGCCTGTATCCAAATATGTAGAAGTGGTACTCTTACCTTTGATGAAAAAAGATTATTGGATTTGGAATTGATGAAATAAAAACACAGTGGCAATGTTCTGCAGCGTGCCTTTGTTGATATTCATCTTATTTGTATGTTCTTTCTCACTGCTAGGCAATAGAGATATTTATAAAATTACATCACCAATTTTTATTATTATGCACTGGAAACTTTGATAACAAAATGAAACTCATCTTGCTCACTAAGCTCAATTCAGAACAATTTCAGTTAAAAAAAATTGGAAGAATTATGAAAGCCACTGGCCAAGCACTAATAAATATCACATGTACCATAAATTACACAAGATCTGAATATAATCTGTTCTTTGTTAGCATCAAATAATTATTCAGTAGTATGAGGTTTCAATTAACTACATATTAGGGATACTCAATAGTTGTGAGTGATAAATCTCATAGCAAATATAAATTAACTTTAATAATGTGCAGTTTATTCCCATTTCTTGATGTCAGACTATCCATTAACCTCTGAATAGTTTTAGTTGGAACAACTTGTATAAAAGTTAAAGGACATGGTCTTTATCATTCAAGATTTTTTGTACCCATTGGTTAATATTATTGGCAGTCTTTATATTCTAGAAAACTGGTATTGCACAAGCTGGATTGGCACATTCTTATTTCTTGGCTAATAATGTTCATGGCTTGTGATTATGGAAACATGAGCTTAAAAGCAACCCCAAACCTCTATATCCCTTAGGAACCAAGGAAGGAACATGTAGGTTCCAACTAGAAATATTTACTTTTTAGTAAAAAAAGGACATTTTTATCCCTTAGGAACCAAGGGAAAGAACATGTATATTCGGACTAGAAAAATTTACTTTTCAGTAAAAAGGATATTTTTATTAAACTTTTACTTTGGTCAAGTTTCTTGGAACTTAAAGCATGCTCCTGACTCAAGGCATAACATTAGAAATTGATTTTGATTAATTTGACGTGGGAGGCCTTGTTGTGATCCACAGTCCTCGGGCTGGTTTCTTCTGTTTTGACTCCTATGTGTTTTCTTTGATCTGTCACACTATTTCCCTCTGTTGATCCTTCTACAGAAAATTTATGATGCAAATCTCAAGTATTTTTCTCCATGGGTCAATACAAAATGCATTATTACCTAGTGTTTATTCAGGGGCATCTTCTTTTTCTTTCTTTCTTTTTTTTTTTTTTTGTAGTAATTCGTGCAATGTAGCATACATCTTTGTTAAGTACAATTGTTAACAACATATTTGCACACAATTCTCATTTGACACCTTCCCCAATTTCCACCCCGTTCCTTCCCCTCCCTCCCCCTCAGGTTCACTTCAGTGAGTGACCTTGACATGATTGTGTAAGTACATCATGTGCCTTAGGGTGTCCCTCTGCCCCATGCATCCACTACAATTAAATCAATTTCTTTGCTTATCGAGGATCTCTCCTTTTCATCTGGAGATCCTCCTATGCCCCATCTTCTCCCTAGCATCCACATATTAGGGAGAACATATGCTTCTTTACTCTTTGTGACTGACTAATCTCACTTAACATAATGTTTTCCAGTTGTATCCATTTCCCTGCAAATAACATGATTTTGTTCTTCTTTATGGCTGAGTAAAATTCCATTGTGTACATATCCCATAGTTTTGTAATCCATTCATCTGTCGATGGACATCTTGGCTGCTTCCATAGTTTGGCTATTGTGAATTGAGCTGCTATAAACATAGATACACATGCATTGGTCTGATAGTTTGGTTTCCATTCTTTTGGGTATATACCCAGTAGTGGTATTGCTGGGTCATATGGTAGGTTCACTCCCATTTGTCTAAGGATCCTCCATACTGTTTTCCAAAGTGGTTGCACAAGTTTGCAATCCCACCAACAATGTATTAGGGTTCCCACTTCTCCACACCCTCGACAGCAGGTGTTCTTGTTCGTGTTTTTTATGATTGCCATTCTGACTGGAGTTAGGTGAAATCTCAGGATAGTTTTGATTTGCATCTCCCTGATTGCCAATGATGTGGAACATTTCCTCATACATTTATTGGCCATTTGTATTTCTTCTTTTGTGAAGTGTCTATTTAGACCCTTTGCCCATTTTTTGATTGGGTTATTTGTTTTCTTAATTGTGATTTTCTTGAGTTCTTTGTATATCCTTGATATTAGACCTCTATCAGAAGAGTAATTGGCAAAAATCTTCTTCCACTCTGTGGGCTCTCTGTTGAGGTTCTTGATAGTTTCCTTTGCTGCACAGAAGCTCTTCAGTTTAATGCAATCCCATGTGTTGATCTTCCTTTGAGCTGCTTGTGCTTTTGGGGTCTTGTTGAGAAAGTTTTGACCTGTGCCTATGTGTTCAAGTGTTGGTCCTATGCCCTCTTCAAGTATCTGCAAAGTCTCTGGTCTGACTTCCAGGTCCTTGATCCACCTTGAGTTGACTCTTGTGCAGGGTGAGAAAGTGGGGTTTATTTCCATTTTCCTGCATATGGTTCATCTCAATTGATGCTGAAAAAGCATGTGACAAGATCCAACACCCATTCATGCTAAAAGCACTACAGAGAATTGGAATAGAGGGAACATACCTCAAAATCATAGAGGCAATATACAATAGGCCTATAGCCAGCATCATATTAAATGGAGAAAAACTGCAAGAGTTCCCACTAAAGACAGGAACAAGACAAGGATGTCCATTATCACCTCTTCTGTTTAATATAGTACTCGAGACTCTAGTCACAGCAATAAGGCAAGAGAAGGAAATCAAAGGGGTAAAAATAGGGAAAGAAGAACTAAAGCTATCCCTTTTTGCAGATGACATGATACTATACTTAGAAGACCAAACAAACTCAACCAAAAAACTTATAGAACGGATCAACAAATTCAGTAAGGTGTCTGGATACAAAATCCTAAAACGTGTGAATTTTGCATAAACACCAGATAGTTGTGGAATGAGGACAAGATGGGAGTGCTCCAGAAAGTGGCCTAGACTTACTTAATTAACTGCATTTTTTGTTCTTTTTTTTTCAGTTAAGTTGTATCAAATTCCCAACTTTTGTACATTATAGAGAAGTACAATTTGGAATAATATCAATTAGATCCAAATATTGCAGATATGTTGCTCTTCCTACAATAATTACATACCAGTACACTCAAATCATAAGAAACATAAAAGGAGAAAACATTTTGAGAATTTGAAGAGAAAGAACAAAGAGAAGATAGAGCTCACGGACTTGCACAGACGGGAGTGGAGAGAGAAGGTAATGCTAATGGAAATGATCTCTTAATATTAAACATGACTCAAGAAGCCATTTGAGAATATATTTAGTTTCTGAAATCCTTAGAGAAAGTCCCAGAACTTCACTCTTTATTCGAAGATAAAGTTGACCCTTCATATGATCTATGTTGACTGCATATGAATTAATGGTGCGGTACTCCCCAACATTTGAACTCATACTTGTTTTCTACCTCAATCTTTCTTCTCTCTCTCTCTCTCTCTCTCTCTCTCTCTCTCTCTCTCTCTCTCTCTCTCTCTCTCACTCTTTCCTTTTCCCTTTTCCTCTTTCCCCTTTCCCCTTTCCTTTCCTTTCATTTCGTGGCAGTAGATGTTGAACCCAGGAGCATTTTACCTCTGAGCTACCCCCTAGTCTTTTTAATTAATTAATTAATTTATTTATTCATTCATTTATTTATTTTGCGGTACTGGGGATTGAACTCAGGGGCATTCTACCTCCGAGCTATACCCTCAGCCCTATTTTTTATTCTTTATTTTGAAACAGGGTCTCACTAAGTTGCAGAGTGCCTCACTAGGTAGCTGAGGCTGACCGCGAACCCAGATCCTCCGGTCTCAGCCTCCCGAATGCTGGGATTACAAGCATGCACCACCACTCCCGGCTACCCTCTAGTCTTTTGAAATGTTTTTGTTTTGAAACAGATTCTCACTGGGTTATTGAGAATCTTGCTATGTTGCTGAGCTTGTCTTCAAACCTGCATCCTCCTGTCTTAGTCTCCCAAGTACCAGGATTATAGGCCTGTGCCACCACATGTGGTTTAGAGCTCAATGAGTGCTGTGTGCATATATGCTTTTATCACCCTGAACTTCATCAAGATATAAGATTACAATGAACCAAAAAAAAAAAAAAAGGTTAAATTATTGCTCATTATGTATCATGCATTTGCAGACACACACTCTGAGACAATAGATAGACTTTTCCATATTGTTCTAGAAGGGGATTATCCCTGGGCTTTTGACTGGTTTGCAGTCAGGTATCCTGCCAGCAGAAATGAATACAGATGGTTAACAGCCCTTGTGTACTAGTAACACCTTATGTATGGAGGCTATCTTGTTATACCCTATTGTCCTACTCTTAAACTTTCATTTTCACTTGATAATTAATCCCAATTTTTGAAATTTCCTTGAGTGAATTATTTTTCAAATGTTTTAGTCATATGTATGAAATTACCATAAAACTCATCTAGTATTTTCTCAGCCACTGTTAAATTTTGGCCAAGATGTAGTTCATTGTGACCCATTCCACTGAATAACACACTTGAATTTCAGAACAGGTAGGAGGTTTGGCCAATGTTTCTCTATTATCTAAGTGATTGAATTTTATCAGGTAAAACATATAATTCCCAGATGAAGAGTAAAAAAATGCAAAAG
Source organism: Graphiurus murinus (assembly GCA_004027655.1). Lineage (NCBI taxonomy): Eukaryota > Metazoa > Chordata > Mammalia > Rodentia > Gliridae > Graphiurus > Graphiurus murinus. The sequence goes on along the minus strand of PVLC010014510.1, from coordinate 31,906 downwards.
CAATAATGAAAATAAAGTAGCCATGCAATATGTTCTTTAGTTCTAAAATGCCATGCAACTTCTGCATCTTTTATTTAAAAAAAAAACAACACATCGGTCATGCTATTCTTGGTAGAGTGGAAGGTAGGTTTTAATGGAGCAGTGAGACTTTTTTTTTCTCTTCCACTGTAGGCAGTTCTTCTCTGTTCTTTAATTGTGAAATTTAAATAACACTGTAAAAGCTTATTATCAATAATGCCAGAAATCCAGCAAGGCTAGTTCCGGTTTTGTGTTCTCCTGTCTTATCTTTGGCAGAAGCATTTAGTGGGCACAGAAACATTGTTTAAATCCTTGTTAGCCTTATATGATAAAGGAAATCAAGGGGGAAAATAGAGTAAAAGGTCTACTATTTCGAGCAGGGCGGTCTTCCCAACAGTAATTCCTTCTGGCCTCAAATCAAAGGCACTAGATAAGCAGTTCCTCCCACCATCCTGGGAAAAGAGCAAAGCAGTTGATTTTGCAATGTACTTAGAAAGGACTGTGGGAATCATGATATTGGAAACATGGTCAAGGTAAGGTCAGGCACAGGTCATTCATTCATTCATTCATTCGCTTATATAGATCTTTGCTGAGAACCTACTATGATCCTTGCTTGGTATCATGCACTGGGAAGTCAAAGGTGACTTAAATATAGTTTCTGACCTTGGGAAATTCATAGTCAATTAGAAGCTGGGGTGCAGCTGAGCAGTCATACAGCATGGCAAGCTTGCAATAAAGTATCAGCAGAATTTGGTTGGAGAGAGGGGAAAGAGCAACTGAATTTCATTATGGGATTTTGGAAATCATTCAACAGAAAAACTATAGGTGAATATTGAAGAATGAGATTACTATCTAACAGGTGAAGTGATGGAGGGAAGGTCAGTTAGATTAGTTGCTGGGTGGCAACTTGTCAGGTCTAATACTGGAAATCAGAAGAAGACCCCCCCCCAAGTTATCATTTAGCTTCTAATAATTAGACACCAAGGCTACTTTATATGCATCATTTCATTAATTTTCACTACAACCATTTCAAGTTAGATATTTTAGATATTATCTCCATATTACTAATGAGGAGGAAACCAACTCAGAGGTTAAGTAACTAGTTTAAGGTCACACAGATTCAAATTCCTATTTGTCTGGTATCCTGATCAATGAGGTGCTTTTACTTTTTACTTTTTTTCCCCCCAGTACCAGCAATTGAACACAAAGGCATTCTACCTCCATGCTACAGCCTCAGTCCTGTCTTTTTTTTTTTTTTAATTTTCAAATAGGGTATTGCAAAGTTGACGAGGGTCTCACTAAGTTGCTGAGGATGGTCATGAACTTGTAATCCTCTTATCTCAGTCTCCCAAGTACTGGGATTACAGGTATGCGCCACCCCACCTAGCCAATGAGTATTTTTTTTTTTTTTCTTTTAGTCCAGCTATGCAGTTTTTAGACTTCTATAATACCAAAGACCTGTCCTGGCTAGTCAAAGATAAGGACCACGTTGAGAATGGACATATAGCTTTTATTGCAAAGAACAGAACAGAAAGAAAACTTAACTTAGAATTGGGTAGGCCCAAGAATGCTCAAATTCATTTGGAGAATTCCTGGAAGCGAAGTAAACCAGTCACAGCTGGTCAGTCTGGGTTCAAAGCAAGGAGGCATTCCATTTTGATCTTTCTAGTTAGGTAGAATCTACCTTTTGTTTTGTTTTTCAGTCTCCTAAGAGACAAGTTAAACAGACAAAAGCTACATATAAGGCATTTTAATATAATAGGCTCCACTTGACAAAGTCTACCGCTAATAGAATCTTGCAGTGCCTTCGAATATGATTTTTAATGAAACTCTGCCATCTAGAGATATCTCAGAGAGCTACACTAACAGTGCCAGAACAAGATCTACAGGGTAGGCATTTGAAGTCAGATGCTAAAGTGTTGTAAAGAACACTATAACGGCACTTTTATATTTAAACTATTGCAGATAAACTGCCTGTAGTTATTGCCAATGACTCTTTAAGCTCATTATTAGCAAAAGTTTTAAAATGTTCTGGTCACATATACATTTAAATTTTTATGCTATTTTCTTTCTTTTTAAAAATATTCACCCTTTCACCTGTACTGTTTCCCCCCAAGACCAGTACATCATACTTTTAGGCCAATTGATTATATATATTTTAAAGCAAAGACAAATACTTAAGAGCCATTTTCCAATTGTTCAAGATTGGCTGTGTTGAAACACAGAAGAAATTAATTATGTAGTTGGGAGAACATACTTTTTCCTTCCTTCCTTCTTTCCTCCTTTCCTTCCTTCCTTTCTTCCTCCCTCCCTCCCTCCCCCCATTCCTTCTTTTTTTGTGATATTGGAGATTGAATTCAGAGGCATTCTATCTCTGAGCTATGTCCCCAATCCTTTTTATTTTTTATTTTGAAACAGGGTCTTGCTAAGTAGCTGCAGCTGACCTCAAACCTGCAATCCTCCTGTCTCAGCATCCTTAGTATTGGGATTATGGGCCTGTACCATCATATCTGGCATAGTTTTCTTCTGAAGTACAGCTGTTCATAGAAAGACCAATTTATTTACTATGCAATTATACTGAAGCATTGACTATCCTAGTGGGGAAAAGGGAATACAATATTAATGCATAGATGGTCCATGTCTTTGAGATTTGTAGACAGACAAAATATAATAGCATTGTACAAAAGACAGAGAAAACAACTACAGTACTGGAGTGAGTCACAGGCTAAGTATGAAGGATCCTCTCATGTTTCTGAGCAAGAAAAATCTGTCCTGTGACTCAGTGTTTATTCATTACTTTTGGGGCAGGTAAGGCAGGTCAATTACAGTTCCATACTTTGTCTGCTATTTGAAAATGTAGGAATATAAATAGGTATCACTAGGAAAAAGGTTGAGAGAAAAGGAGATTGGCAATTGAGATGGAGGTGTTACCTATATAACACATTCTTTTTCTTTTTCTATCCCAGGCAGTGAAATGGCATGATCCTAATATGAATAGAAATAAGAATCTAATTACAAAGTGACTCCCTTATTTACTAAAGAAAGCTTAGGAATATTTCTAAAGTTTAATGAAATTATTTATGAAAGACATTTAGTAGTACTTCCTCTTATAGAAATGAGTACTCTGACATTTACCCATGGATAGTTTTTTTTATAGAAAATTTGGAATGATGTAATTATGACTCTTGTCTATCATTTGTAAGTAAGATGCATCAAGATATGTCAACATAATTTTCAGGGACATAGATAATATTGAGAAGGAGGAAATTAGTATTGCTGAAGAACTTATTGTATCTAGTATTTCTGCTCTATGGGAGGTACTAAAAGGGATCGGAAAACATTTTCAGTTCAAAGTGGTCCCCTTATTTCCTCCACAAAACTTAGCTATTGGATGTGCCCAACTATTCCCATATAGACTACCCAAGCCTTGGCAATTTGCAGGTCCTAGAAGTGATCCTAGGCAGAGTAATGGGGGGGCTGCATAGGCAATACCAGCCTAACTCTTGCCATTATACTGACAGATGTGGACTGACCACTTTCTTGAAGCCTAGAGTTTCCAACATGTTGTGATGTAAACAACCTACATAAGATCTAGTTCATTAAAAGATAGGATGTCTATTTGATTCACCCTGGGTTGGAAGAAAAACTGATTTCTTCATTAACAATTAGAGATAGCACCTTATTATTATAGTGTGGATTTGGAATTTTCTCCAAAGGCTCATGTGTTGTAAGCTTGATCCCCAGCTGGCGGCACTGTTAGGAGGTGGTAGACACTTTAGGAAATGTGGCCTAATTGGGGAAAGTAGGTCATTGAGGTGGTGTGGGAGGGAGGCAGGAAGCATGTACTTTGTACTTTTTAAAGAGTATATCTTGTCCTGGAATCCCCTCTCCCCTTCTCTTCTTCTTGGCCATAATTAGGTGAGCAATTTTACCACACTCTTCTGCCATGATGCTCTGCTTTACCAGAGGTTTCAAAACCAGCCAAACATGGACTTCTGAAAATGTGAGTCAAATAAATTTTTCCTCCTTTAAGTTTTTCTCAGGTATTTTGTCACAGTGAGGGAAAGCTGACTAACACATTTACTGATTTATCTGATGTAATGAACCATGGCAGGTTAGGGAGAACTCAATATTTTGGAGCCACATAATCCATATTTGAGCTCTGTTTCTGAACTATGACTTTGCAAAGCATGAGAATTTCAGTTTTCCTATCTGTGTAATAAGGATAATTTACAATGACCTCATAGGGTCATTGGGAGGATCAGCTGGGATATTGTATGTGGAAGCCATCTGTCTCTAGACATTAGACATTAGCAAAGGCTGCTGCTTCCACCACACGTGTTCAGATCCTTCACCTAATTCATTTGCTATTGCTCCTACCTTTCTGCAAAGCTTTTAAACAACATTTGGACTACAGAAGCACATATAAACTTATGCTATTTTGTCTTTAACCAACCATAAATCCCAAAAGGATGTCATTTCTGACATTCTCTTTTGTTTTCACTATAGAGAAGAGTTAGTCCTTTTTTTTCTATACATACTTTTATTGGTGCATTGTAGTCTCACATTATAATATAGTTTACAGAGATCAGGACATGCATGCCTACAGCACTTGTGAGCTGGCATCCTGGTTTCCAGCCACAATTCTGGCACGATGTCATGCCGCCATCTGCTGGAATTAGAGCAGGTTGCCACTATAGACAAAAGAAGGAGGCTATCAAAGCTGAGTAAAGACAAACACCAGTCTTGAGAGCTATAAACTTTGACTAGTGACTAACTTCCTTTATATATTTTGATATATCTGTGTAGCAAAATATTATATATTTAAAACAATGAAATATTTCTGAAATGAAAGTAATTCAAAGATATATTAGAACATCTAAGATTAAGGTATAAAATACTTTGCACTTGTGTACTATTATTTTCATTCAAATATAAAATATGAATGAATATAAGTATATATTTTCATATTTTTAGTATACAATATTGTATGTGTTGACATTTAACTCTTAAATAGTGTTTTGGAAGCAAAGGCTTGGTGAAGTGAGGGTTATTAATATTATTATTATTTGTGGTACTGGGGATTGAACCCAGGGGCATTCTACCTCCAAACTCTACCCCAGTCCTCTTTTTATTCTTTATTTTGAAACAGGGTCTCACTAAGTTGCAAAGGGCCTCACTAAGTAGCTGAGGCTGGCTGCAAACCCAGATCCTCCTATCTCAGCCTCCCAAGTACTGGGATTACAAGTGTGTGTCACCACCCCCGGGTGAGGGTTATTATTTTTAAAACTACCCCTGTTTATATTGTTTGAATTTCTAATTCTGAACATGTTTTACTTTGTTTTGTATTTTTTAAATGTCAACTGGGATTATATGCTTAGTGAAAGTATGGAGACATTTGATTTATTATATTTGTCCATTTAAAAAATTATATTAATTAATGTGATTTTAAAAAGTATTGTTGACTCCTTTTTGTTTCATGATATTATGTCTATTTTTGCTTTATGTTAATTTGATTCTAGTATTGTTTCAATAATAATACATCCTAAAATTTTTAGACAAAATCCTTATTTTAATTTCTCTTCCTTTTTCCTCAAATGTGTACTTTTCACACTAGAAATGCTTTCTCATAATTATAGTAAGCAGCTCTTTGTAAAAGGCTCTTCTAGTAGCCATGTGACTTTCAGAAAAATTACTTAATATATAGGTGCCTCAATTTCTTATGTAAGAAAAAGATAATGTTATCTATCTTTATGTGTGGTTATGAGGCTTATAGAACATGAAGCCCATAGGAAGTGCCCCTTTCATTGCTAGTTTTTAAGATTGTATGTGAGTTTGTGTGTGCACACATGCATGTGTGTGTATGTTCAAAAGCTAGCAGAATGTCTTATATATGTACACACATAGTAGTAATAATAACTCTTCTGAGCAAATTTACTCAAACTTTAGAGAATTATAAGAAAATTAATATTAAGAGAAGCTAGGATATAAAAGTGACTGTTTTCAAAATTTGAATTTTGAACCCCAGATATTTTTCCTACCTAAGAAATATTTTGACTAAAGTTTCCTTATTTGTTTTTTTTTTTGAGTACTTTTGGAGATAATTGTTATAATCCTTCCAACAGTATTATATTATTGCCTTCACCACCTTTAACAAAAGAGGGAAATGATTTAAAACTGGAACAAAGGAGCACATGACTTTATATGTAACCATGTAATTGAATAATATCATCCAGAGTCCTACTGAGAGATGGAGGAACTTTTAAGAGGTGGGGACTAGTGGAGGGTTTTAAGTCATTCAGGGTGTTCCATTGGGTGCCTAGTTTCTTCGTATCTCTGTCTTTTGATTCCTGGTCACAAGTGAAAAGCTTGCGCCTCTAAACACTTCTCACCATGACGTGCTTCCTTGCCACAGGCCCAAAAGCATCAAGATCAATCAAACCTAGACAGAAACCTCCAAAACTATGAACTAAGATAAACGTTTCCTCTTTTTAAAGTTAATTATCTCAGGTGTTTTGTTATAGTAACAGAAAGCTGACTGGAACATGCCTAGACCTCTGATAAGACTTCTATGGATTTTGTAAACATCTCAGTTCAACTACCCAATCATATTTGCTGCCATATTTTGATGGTATGTAGAAGGATGTCAAAGAGAGCCAAAGAATAAGACCTGTGACCTTTGGCTACAGTGAAACACTTCAAGGCTACTGTTATGGTTGGGTTATAAAGTGTATCCCAAAGATTCCTGCACTACAAGTCATAAGTTTCATAACTTACTAACTACTAAAGATAGCTCTTAGACTATTTTGCCCATTTTTGGTGGCTTTGTTGGTAAGAATAGTGTTAATAAATTCAAGCTTAAAAAGTAAAAGAATTTATTTGGAGTCTTAGGAATTGCAATTTGGGAGACAAAAATTCAGACAGCTCTGAAGGAGTGTTTTGAAGGACGCAGAGAAACTGGGAGCTTATAAAGGCAAGCAGTGCTGATTTATTACAAAGTAGTAAACAGTCCCTTTGTAGGGAACCTCTGTTGAATGTTGAGAAAGAACAGGGGCCTATGTGACTGACAGAGTATAAAGGAAATAATGCATATGCTTAGTAACAACAAGCCAAAGAACCTGTTGACATATCTTCTGAGTCTCTTGACACGATGTAATTATCTCCTCACTCCAGAGGCCTTGCATTCTAAGGGGGAAGGTCACCAAAGTTCACATTCCAGACAGCATCTTGAGATGTATATGAGTCCTTTTCTTTTAATGTCCTCTCAACTCTTTTTTGGAAAACTTTCTTACTATTGCCTTCATCATGATTTTCCTTTTCCTTTCACAATAGGCAAGGCCGAGGACACTAACACTGAGCTACAGGTACAGAGGCAGGAGGAATCAAGGAATCAAAAAACAAAGAAGTTCTCCCAAAGGTTAATGTGGCTAGCCAGGAAAAAAAATATGAGAGAGATGGTAAGTAGTTGTAAATTTCAGCTTACACTAAAAAAGGAAAATATTAAAAAGTAAGTATTCTTTGAGAATTCCCAACCATACGTATATTTGTACTCAAATACATTTAACATTTCAAGGAACACACATGTACACATATACCTTCCCTCTCTACACACAAACTCACAATTTTGAGAGTCAAAAGAAACTATAAGAAGTAGAATTTTCTTCTACAAAGATCTTAGACATGGGAAGGATAAAAAAGATATATAAAACAATTATATTTTTATATGGTTAAATCACCAAAAGATGTCATCAAAAAGATTTGAAAAATAATCATAAAATTCTAAAAAAAAGTACTATGTTGAACAGAAGAGGTGATAATGGACATCCTTGTCTTGTTCCTGTTTTTAGTGGGAACTCTTGCAGTTTTTCTCCATTTAATATGATGTTGGCTGTGGGCCTATTGTATATTGCCTCAATGATTTTGAGGTATGTTCCTTTTATTCTGATTCTCTGCAGTGCTTTTAGCATGAATGGGTGTTGGATCTTGTCAAATGCTTTTTCAGCATCAATTGAGATGATCATGTGATTTTTGTCTTTGATTCTGTTTATGTGGTGAAATACATGGATTGTTTTTCATATGTTGAACCAGCCTTGCATCCCTGGGATGAACCCGGCTTGGTCATGGTGTATAATTTTCTTGATGTGGTTTTGAATGCGCATTGCTAGTATCTTGTTTAGCAGTTTTGCATCTAAATTCATCAATGATATAGGCCTATAGTTTTCTTTTCTTGAGCTGTCTTTATTTGGCTTTGGTATTAATATGATGTTGGCTTCATAGAATGTGTTTGGGAGGGTCCCGTTTCTTTCTATTTCACAGAGTAGTTTGAGGAGTATTGGGATTATTTCTTCCATAAATGTTTTATAAAATTCACTTGGAAAACCATGTGGCCCTGGGCTTTTGTTTGATGGTAAACTTTTTTTTTTTTTTTGGTACTGGGGATTGAACTCAGGGACATTCTACCTCCGAGCTACACCCCCAGCCCTATTTGTTTTTTTTTTTATTCTTTATTTTGAAACCGAGTCTCACTAAGTTGCAGAATGCCTCACTAGGTAGCTGAGGCTGGTCACGAACCCGGATCCTCCAGTCTCAGCCTCCCGAATGCTGGGATTACAAGCGTGCGCCACCATGCCCGGCTGATGGTAAACTTTTTATTGCTGTTTCTATTTCTTTGATTTTTATTGGTTGATTTAAGTTTTCTATAGGGCCTGGTAGTCAATGACGGGTTTGATTTTCTCAGGGCAATATCAACCTAAGACAGGGCTCGTTGAATGACACATCGAGACCCCATGACGGGTAAGATTAAGCACCTGGCAGGAAATGACCTAAGACAGGCACAGTCCTTCGTGAATTTTAAAATAAAAATGGGGGAGTTGTGGGAGCCCAGCTGGGCCCTCTCCCCCCAGGCAGTTGCTATCTGCATATATGAGTAATTATACTGACTCTTCTGCTATGGCTACATCGGCGTTTCAAAGCCTGGAGATTGCTCCTAAGATGCGTAGATGAAAGACTCTCCCACTTCTTAGAAAGTAAATATATGACCCTAAAGGATTATGGTTTTATTATCAGGCTATGTTAAGAATGTGGGCTATATGTGTAAATTGAAGAAATAGTGCTATTTGTGTTCTGACAATGATTGATATGTCATAAATGTCTATGTAACCCTGTTGTACTCAAGAAACGTATAAAAATCCATGCTGAAAAAAAAATTCTAAAAAAAAAAAAAATCCTAAGATCAGAATCCTACTGGAAATACTTTAAAAAAATTAAATAACTCTAAAAATAAAAATTGAAATTAAAATCTCAGTGGATATACTTAGAGATTAGATATAGCTCAAGAAAGAATTGGTAAACTGGGAGGTAGATTGAAGAAATAATATAAACCCTAGTAGAAGATGTCCAAAAATGTAGAATAGAAAAATGCTGCTAGATATTGTATACCTCTTCTCTTTACATACTTTAGTCCTTCTCCATCGTTGACTTCTGGTTGGGGTCAGTCTGCAGGGAACCCTGGCACAGGATTGGAGGGAGGAAGGAGAATGAAATAACCATGGTCAATCTTTTGCTAACTCCGTGTAAATTGCTATCATCCAGCTTTATTCTTCTATAAAATGTCAACGGTTACGTCATTGTCACTGCCTATCTGCAACACATAGCTTTCTGTTTTTCTCAGTTCTGGTACCATTTCATCTCCCTGTTCTTTAAAGCTCAAAGATATTCAGTATTGCTTGATGTGGTTGTTTCACACCTCCTAGTTCTTTCATTGGTTACCTTTGTGTGTGTCTGTGTGTGTGTGTGTGTGTGTGTGTGTCTGTGTGTATGTGTGTGTGTGTCTGTGTGTGTGTGGTAGTGGGGATTGAATCCAGAGACATCTATCTCTGAGTTACACTACCAGCCCTTTTTATTTTCTATTTTGAAACAACGTTTTGCTAAGTTGATGAGGCTGGCCTGGAACCTGCCTTCTGTATCAGCCTCCCGTGGACTGGGATTAAAGGCATCCACTACCATGCTTGACCTGTTCAGATTTTTTATTATCTTTGGTTGAACTCAGGGCCTTGTGCATGCTAGGCCCTGGGCTTACCGCTCCACCACTGACCTATGCCCCTCACCTTGCTCAGCTTTTAATAGACAATATATAAGTAACCTCTCCAAAGTTTTCTAGTTTGTATGTCATTTATTTATTTTTTCTTATTGGTATAAAGAGAAAAAGAACACAGAAACAGTTTGATATGTTTGTAATCTAAATTCCATGAGAAAATGAGAGGAAAAACACAACAAAAGCATAATAATATAAAAGCACAAGTACATGGAAACCGTTAAGTATCTAAAATCAACAAAAATAATAACATATATAGATGGGAAGCAAAATGAATACCAAGTAGCATAAATAGAAATAAATTTGATTTACATGTAACAGACATTGCAGAAAAGAATAGATCTTAAGGACTGTCAGAGTGAAAAATGGATCACATATAAATGAATAGCAGTTAGATTGATGCTTTTCTTCTTAATAGCAACAAAAGGAAGTCAGAATACCATAGAGTAATAGGTTTAAAAGAGTGAAAGAAAATAACTATTATTCTAGAATTGTAGGCTTGGGAAAAATGTTCAAGGCTGAGGGTGAAATAAGGACAGTTTCAGACAAATAAAAATGGAGAAAGTTTATTACTAACAGAATATACTGAAGGAATTTTTAACAAATGTTGTGAAGGAGAAGGAAAATGATCCCTGAAGGAGGATCTGAGAAGCAAGGAGAACAGTCAGCTTAGAAAATGGCAAAACTCAGGGTAAGCCTAAGCAAATATTAACTACACAAATTGATAATAATATATCTAACTTGTGAACTTAAAAAAAGGGATAGACTAGCTAGTAGGATGACTCATTCCTATAGTCCCAAGTACTTGGGAGACTGAGACAGGAGGATAGGAGGTTTGAGGCCAGTCTCAGCAATTTAGCCAGACCCTGTTTCAAAGTAAAAAACAAAACAAAACAACAACAACAACAACAAAAAAAAAAAAACAAGAAAAGGCTAGAGGTGTAGCTCAGAGGTAGAATCCATCCAGGTTCAATCCCCAGTAAACCCTCTTTCCTAAATATGGGTAGACTTAAAATATTGGACAATAATGACATGTAATTTGGAAGATGTATATTGCAATATTGCAATGCATTAAGTAAAGCTCATTTATCAAAAACTCCAGTTGGTACACATAGGCTGGGCTTGTATTTCCACAGTAAAGAGTTAAGACAATGATGGAGGGGTGGGTGACAATTCAGGGGGAAAATTCACATGCAATTTGTTATATCTAGAGAAATACCTGATATTTTTCAGAGGCCCTTCTTTCTAATGTCTATACTTAATGACAGCAAGCTGATAGCATATCTGCCCACAGACAGAAGGAACCCTGATAGGCTAAAACATTGGAGTGTTACCTGTTGCTGATAGTTTGCTCATGCACTTAGATAGTGCATCTTTTCCTGATTATACATTCTTTCTTTCAGGGGACATCTGGTAGGTGAGTCAGTTTCTAATCAGAGAAGGGTTTCATCTGCTGGATGGACAAGGTGTTGATAACTAGGAATGGAATTACCAACCACGATGAAGGATTCCTTATACCACTTCAGGATTTTCTTTCATTGAAATAGATTAGATTCCTATTTATGTTTTATGCAGTACTGAACCAGGAAATACTACATTTTATGGGTAAAAGAGAAAGTTCATGGAATTTATTCTTTGATTTACTACTCTAGTCAAAGTCTGCACTGGAATGTACAATTCTGCTTTTTTGTAGAGCTGGGCCATTCCTGGATAGTCAGTTTGGTTTCATTTCAGTTTGAATGCTTCCTATAGATTAGGTATGATTTATTCCAACAGCCATCCTGGCACATGCTCCAGGACTGGCTGGATCTTCACTTACCTGTTATTTTTTAGTGCTCTATTAGGCTTAAAACTCAAAGCTCAGACTTTTACTCTATGTTCAACAGAAATAACTGACACTGCCCTCCATGTTTCAAGGGCAATATGAGCAGTTTAATAGCCTAGAAAGGTTTTCATCATTTCTTTCACTCAACATTTTATCATTACCCCTGGGATTTAAAAAAAAAAAAAAGAGATTGATTTCTTTGCTCAGAGCAGAATCCAATCGAGTCTTTGGTCTTACTTCAGAGACAAGTACAGGCCCCAATGCATCCAATTGCTTTCCTGGAGGTCTATGAGCTCTCAGTTCATTTCAGGAGTAGCATCAGAGGTATGTGGACCTTCTGGGGATTCAGGTTAATCTGCTAAGTAAAAATGTTCAAGCTGTCTTTATGCTGCTTATCAGCATTAGGCTTGGACATGAATAGAATTTGGCCTCTCAAACTATTCCTTTCTAGGACCTGAATTTCTTCAGAGAGGGATTTCGATCATACAATGCAAGGGAAAAATAATTTTTTTCCATAAATATTTAAAAAAATGCAGCACTGAAGTTGAACTCTTTTAATCTCCCTCATATGTTGAATTAACAGGCTTCCCAGAATTAAACACATTTAAGATATAAAAATATGAAGAAATATGATAGAGATAAAGGCTTAGGCTCTGCACAGATTATAATTACTATAATTTTTCTATTTTGTTCATAAGAAACACTTACCTTAAACTTGTTATTTATTTATTTATTTTTTATTATTTGTGCATTGTAAGCATACATCTTTGTTAGGTACAGATTGATAACAACATATATGCCCACATTTCTCATTTGACCCCTTCCCTAAATTCCCACCCCGCTCCCTTGCCCTCCCTCCCTCTCAAGTTCAGTTTAGTGAGTAACCTTGATATACATTAGGGTGTCCCTCCTCACCCCCCGTCCATCCCTTTCGGTTAAATCAACTTCTTTGCTTATCGAGGGTCTCTCCTTTTCCATCTGGAGACCCTCTTATGCCCCATCTTCTCCCTAGCATCTGCATATTAGGGAGAACATATACTTCTTTACTCTTTGTGACTGGCTAATCTCACTTAACATAATGTTTTCCAGTTGCATCCATTTCCCTGCAAATCATATGATTTTGCTCTTCTTTATAGCTGAGTAAAATTCCATTGTGTACATATCCCATAGTTTTGTAATCCATTCATCTGTCAATGGACATCTTGGCTGCTTCCATAGTTTGGCTATTGTGAATTGTGCAGCTCTAAGCATAGATACACATGCGTTGGTATGATAGTTTGGTTTTCATTCTTTTGGGTATATACCCAAAAGGGGTATTGCTGGATCATATGGTAGGTTCATTCCCATTCATCTGAGGATCCTCCATACTGTTTTCCAAAGTGGTTGCACTAGTTTGCAATCCCACCAACAATGTATTAGGGTTCCTACTTCTCCACACCCTTGCCAGCAGTTGTTGTTGTTTGTGTTTTTTATGATTGCCATTCTGATTGGAGTTAGGTGAAATCTCAAGGTAGTTTTGATTTGCATCTCTCCAATTGCTAATGATGTTGAACATCTCCTCATACATTTATTGGCCATTTGTATTTCTTCTTTTGTGAAGTGTCTATTTAGATCCTTTGCCCATTTTTTGATTGGGTAATTTGCTTTCTTGGCTGTGATTTTCTTGAGTTCTTTGTATATCCTAGATATGAGACCTCTATCTGAAGTGTAACTGGCAAAAACTTCTCCCACACTGTAGGCTCTCTGTTGAGGTTCTTGATAGTTTCCTTTGCTGCACAGAAGCTCTTCAGTTTAATGGAATCCCATGCATTGATCTTCCTTTGAGTTGATTGTGCTTTGGAGGTCTTGTTGAGAAAGTTTTTATCTGTGCCTATGTGTTGAAGTGTTGGTCCTATGCCCTCTTCAAGTAACTGCAAGGTCTCCAGCCTAACTTCAGGTCTTTGATCAACCTTGAGTTGACTCTTTGTGCAGGGTGAGAAAGCAGGATTTATTTCCATTTTTCTGCATATGGTTAACCAGTTTTGCCAACACCATTTGTTCAAGAGGCTATCTTTTTTCCAGTGTATATTTTTGGCTCCTTTGTCAAAAATCAGTTGACTGTAAGCCTGTGGGTCTGTTTCTGAGTCTTCTATTCTGCTCCATTGGTCTATGTGTCTGGTTTTGTGCCAATACCATGCTGTTTTTATTACTGTGGCTTTGTAGTAGAGTTTGAAGTCAGGTATTGTGATACTTCCTGCATGGTTGTTGTTGCTAAGAACTACTTTGGCTATCCTGGGCTTTTTGTTGTTCCAGATGAATTTAAGGACTGATTTTTCTATGTCTGTGAGGAGCATCCTTGGTAATTTCATGGGTATTGCATGAATGTGTAGATCAGTTTTGGGAGAATGGCCATTTTGATGATATTTATTCTGCCTATCCAAGAGCATGGTATGTCCTTCCATCTTCTAAGGTCTTCATCAATTTCTTTCTTCAACTTTTAATAGTTTTCCTTATAGAAGTCTTTTACCTCCTTGGTTAGGTTTATTCCTAAGTATTTTATTTTTCTGGGTGCTATTGTGAGTGGAATTGTTTTCTGGATTTCTTTTTCATTGGATTTATGGTTGGCATACAGAAAAGCTTCTGATTTTTTAAGATTGATTTTGTATCCAGACACCTTACTGAATTTGTTGATCAGTTCTATAAGTTTTTTGGTTGAGTTTGTTGGGTCTTCTAAGTATAATATCATGTCATCTGCAAAACGGGATACTTTTAGTTCTTCCTTCCCTATGATTCCCTTCTTTTGCCTCCTTTGATTCCCTTCTTTTGCTTTATTGCTCTGGCTAGAGTCTCAAGTACTATATTGAACAGAAGATGTGATAATGGACATCCTTATCTTGTTCCTGTTTTTAGTGGGAACTCTTGCAGTTTCTCTCCATTTAATATGATATTGGCTGTGGGCCTATTGTATATTGCCTTTATGATGTTGAGGTACGTTTCTTCTATTCCAATTCTCTGAGGTTCTTTTAGCATGAATGGGTGTTGGATCTTGTCAAATGCTTTTTCAGCATCAATTGAGATGATCATGTGATTTTTGTCTTTGATTCTGTTTATGTGGTGAAATACATGGATTGTTTTTCGAATTTTTTTTTTTTTGCGGTACTGGGGATTTAACTCAGGGGCATTCTACCTCTGAGCTATATCCCCAGCCCTATTTTTTATTCTTTATTTTGAAACCAAGTCTCATTAAGTTGCGGAGTGCCTCACTAGGTAGCTGAGGCTGGCCACGAACCCGGATCGTTTGGTCTCAGCCTCCCGAATGCTGGGATTACAAGCATGCGCCACCCATGCCTGGCTTGTTTTTCGTATGTTGAACCAGCCTTGCATCCCTGGGATGAACCCGGCTTGGTCATAATGTATAATTTTCTTGATGTGGTTTTGAATGCGCATTGCTAGTATCTTGTTTAGCAGCTTTGCATCTAAGTTCATCAATGATATAGGCCTATAGTTTTCTTTTCTTGAGCTGTCTTTATTTGGCTTTGGTATTAATGTGATGTTGGCTTCATAGAATGTGTTTGGGAGGGTCCTGTTTCTTTCTATTTCATGGAATACCATGAGGAGTATTGGGATTAGGTCTTCTATAAATGTTTCATAAAATTCACTTGGAAAACCATCTGGCCTTGGGGTTTTGTTTGATGGTAAACTCTTTATTGCTGTTTCTATCTCTTTGATGTTTATTGGTAGGTTTAAGTTTTCTATATCTTCTTGACTCAATTTAGGAAGGTTATAGCTGTCTAGAAATTTTTCAATTTCTTCTAGATTTTCCATTTTGTTAGAGTATAGTTTTTCAAAAGTTTCTGATGATCCTCTGCATTTCCATACTGTCGGTGGTGATATCACCTTTTTCATCTCTTATTTTGGTAATTTGGGTTGATTCTCTCTTTTGGTTAGGTTGGCCAATGGTTTATCAATCTTGTTTATTTTTTCAAGAAAACAGCTTTTGGTTTTGTTGATTTTCTGTACTTTTTTATTCTCTATATCATTAATTTCTGCTGTGATTTTCATGATTTCCTGTCTTCTACTGGCTTTGGGGTTAGACTGTTCTTGTTTTTCAAGTGCTTTGAGCTGTGTCATTAGGTTATTTACTTGGTGATTTTCTGTTCTTCTTATGTGGGCACTCAGTGCTATAAATTTGCCTCTTAGTACTGCCTTTAAGGTGTCCCAAAGGTTTTGATATGTTGTGTCTCTGTTTTCATTGGTTTCTAGGAATTTTTTAATTTCCCCCTTACTTCTTCTATGACCCATTCCTCGTTCAGCAATGTGGTGTTCAGTCTCCATGTATTTCCACGGTTACTTTGGGTCTCCTTGGAGTTTATTTCTAGATTCACTCCATTGTGGTCTGAAGATGCAGGGAATTATGTTGCATTTTTTGAATTTGCCAGTGCTTGCTTTGTGGCCCAGAATGTAGTCTATTTTGCAGAAGGTTCCTTGTGCAGCTAAGAAAAATGTGAATTCAGCTGTAGTTGGGTGAAAGAGTCTATATGTGTCTAATAAGTCCATTTGGTTTATGATATTCATTAGGTTGAGGCGTCTCTACTGATCTTTTGTTTAGAAGACCGATCTAGGGATGTAAGAGGAGTATTGAAGTCTCCTAGTATTAGTGTATTGGGATCTATGTGTGTCTTTGTATTATACAGAGTTTGTTTTATGAAGGTGGCTGCACCTGCATTTGGGGCATAGATGTTGATAATTGTTATTTCCACTTGCTGGATTGTTCATTTTACTAGTAAAAAATGACCTGCTTTGTCTCTTCTGATAAGCTTAGGCTTAAAGTCTAATTTATCCAATATCATGGTTGCTACCATTGGCATGGATTACCTTACTCCATCCCTTCACCTTTAGCTTGTGGGCATCTTTGCTTGTAAGGTGTGTTTCTTGTAGGCAGCATATAGATAGATTCTGAATTTTGATCCATTTTGCCACCTTTTGTCTTTTCATTGGAGAATTGAGACCATTTATATTCAGTGTGATTAATGAGAGATGATTTTTAATTCCTAACATTTTGCATTTTGACTTCTGTTTTTGGTGGATTTTATTCTTCTTGGCTTAGTTGTTTGCTTCCTGGAAATTATTGTTTCTCTAGTTCTGACATTAACTCGTTAGTTCTTCTTTGTAGTTAATCTCTTTAAGTATCTTCTCTAGTACTGGTTTGGAAGACATAAATTCTTTCAGTTTCTGTTTGTCATGGAAGGTTTTTATGTCCCCGTCAATTTTAAGAGAGAGTTTTGCTGGGTATGAGAATCTTGACTGCAAGTTATTTTCTTTCAGAGTTTGGATTATGTTACTCCAGCCCCTCCTGGCTTTCATGACTTGATTTGGGAGATGTGGAGTGATTCTAATTGGTCTTCCTCTAAATGTCACTTGGCCTTTTACTTTTGCTGCCTTTAAAATTCTCTCCTTAGCCTCTATGTTGGTCAACTTGATTATTATGTGGCATGGTGTGCCTCTTCTTTGGTCTTGTCTTGGGGGAGTTCTGTATGTTTCCTGTACCTGTGTGTCAACTTCTTTTTCTATGTTTGGAAAATTCTCTGATATTACTTCTTCAAAAATATTGTTTATTCCATTAGTTTCAACTTCTAGTCCTTCTTCTATGCATATTATTCTTAGGTTAGCTCTTTTAAAATTGGCCCAGATCTCTTCGATGTCCACTTCATACTGTCGTATTTTTTTTTTCTAAATTATATACTATAGATTCATTTTTGGAATGGTCATCTTCTAAGAATGATATTCTATTTTCCATGTGCTCTAATCTGCTGTTTATAGTTTGCATTGATGCCTTCATTTCGGTTATTTCATCGTTCACTTCCTTCAATGCTTCTCTTTGGTTCCTTTTCAGGTCATCACATTCTTTGTTTATATGTTCCTTTATTTCTTTACATTCTTTCTTTACATTTCTTTACATTATTTATTTCTCTACATTCTTTCTGAAAATCCTGTATTGTTTCTAGTATTGAAGATCTGAATTGTTCTTCTAGTAATCTCTGCCATTCTGCGTTGGTGAGATCTGTTATTGAGGGGTTGTGGTAGCTCATTGTTTCTTTGTTATTTTTCCTTCCCATGGTTCCCCTGTTCTTAGATTTATATCCTTGCCTTTCTTGCAAGTTTTCTTGTCCAGTCTCTGCAGGGGAGGGGGTGTTAGAGGTGTCTGATGGTATATACAGGGAAAGGTTGTAATCAGTGATAAAGTTTGGGTGAGAGGTCACAGTGATGAATCTAGGAATAGGGTAAAGAAGAGGGTATGTTCAAGTGGAATAAAAGGTTGATAGTGTTGAGGTGATATATTGTAAAGATTAGAGATAGTAGATATGTCAGGAGATTCTGGTAGTCAATATGGAGTTTTGAGTGTGGTAGTATGATATGGTCTTGATATTAGACAGGAAAAAAAGAAAAAGAAAAAGGAAAAGAGAGGAGGTAAAGTGTTAAGGAGAGGAATATAGGGGAGAGAGTGGAAGGGGAAGCTTGTAAAAGGGAAAAGGAGGAGATTCAACAAGCTAAGCAAGTAATAACAAAGGAAGCATTCATCCAAACAAACATATATAAATCAAGGCAATACAAAATGAAAACTGAGTAAAAACAGATAAATCATAACACACACACACACACACACACACACACACACACACACACACAAAAGAAAAAAAAACAGAGCAAATCAAAACAAAGTAAAAAAAAAAACCATAAAAACGACAACCAACGACTAAGACAAACACCCTGCTAGTTTGTAAGTACTGAGCTTAAATTTTCGAGTGTCTCTGGCATTTTTATTTGCCCTGTCAGTGCAGGCAGGGGGTTTTGTTGGTGCTTCTCCTGTTGCTAGCTTATGTCTCTGGGCTCTCCACAGGGCCTGACTACGTTTCTCTCTCTGTGTTTGCTGATGGCAGTAGCGCAGTCTAAATGCCAGGCTTTTTCAGATGCCCTGTGTGTACTGGGTTCTTCAGCACTTCTACTCCTGTCTAAGGACTGGGAGGGTGGGAAGGTCTGGGTTCGGCCAAGCCAGCGGCCCACGCCGAGCTGCTGTGCGGTGGACTCCTTTGCTTCCCGAACAGCTGAGTCCTCTTCAGTTGTGATTCAGATTTTGCCCCTTTTTGTTGTTTTTTTTTCCCCTCTGTTAAGAAGCAGGGTTTTTTTTTTTTTTTTTTTTTAGCAAATTTGATTCGAAATCACAGTGTCTGGGGGAAGGCATTTCACTCAGTTGGCATCTTGAATCGAATCTCTACACTTGTTATTTTAACCAAAAATATAGTTGATAGAGCTGTTTTATGAGGTGGCTTGGATTTCCCATTCCACATAAGGAAAGGAAGAACTTTATATCTTATAAATCTGAAATATCTATCTACTCAGATAATAATTCCTCTTCTTTTGGAAAAAGGAAGAAACATTTAACAGCAATATTATTAAAATTTAAGCAAATTTCTTAATTTAGAAACATTTCCCTTAAGATTTCATTTTTATTGTGAAGGACAGCAAAATACATAAAAATATAAATGTACAGCTCAATAAATTCTCACAAGCAGAACACCCATGTAACCATTGTCTGAGTCAAAAAGAGAACACAGCATCACTACAAAAGCACCTTTGTGAACGTTCCAAATATCACACCCCTCTGGTCCCAAATATAGCCACCATTTTTGACTTCTAACATAATATATAATATTTGAGTTTTTCTGGTTTATGTGTCTATTTAAATTAGTAGTGAATAAAATGCTTTTTCCAAATAGTTGTGTCCATTTCCTCACCTACAAAGGGTATAAGTTCCCCTGTGGCTCCATGTCCTTGGAAGCACTCAGTGCACCATTCATACCATTTTGTTCGTGCTGGTGATTGTGTAGTAAGAGCTCATGAAAGTTTTGAGAGGCTGGAGTAGAGCTCAGTAGTAGAGTGCATCCTAGGGTCATGCCCAGGTCCTAGGGTCAATTCTCAGCACCAAATAAGTAAACAAATAGTTTTTATTTGAATTTTCCTGATAATTAATGAAGTTTGAGCATATTTTCAGTTGATAATCTCCTTGTAATCCTTACCCCACTTTTCTATTCTGTTGGTTGAACATTTTCTTACACACACACACACACACACACACACACATATATTTTAAAATATTTCAGCAGTGCAACTTCTCTTGGTCACGTGTGGCATAGTGCATTTGATATGGTATATTTTGATGAACAAACATCATCAATTTTGATGTAGTTCATGCTGTTGATATTTTCCTTTAAGGTTAATGTTTTTTGTATATTATTATAAAAATTTCTCTATATGAAGAAAATTTATGTTGTTTTACTTTCTTAGAGCTATGGCTTATCTGGAATTAATTTTCATGATTTGATGTTCAAGCTTTATCTTTTTCCTTGTAGACATACAGATTATAAAAGTCCCAGAGTTTAAAATTTGGCCCTACCCTTACAGGTAAACTCTGTTGAAGGCCTTCCTTACTTAATAATCCTTGTTGCTTATGTCTGCCCTGGTGCCACATTCTCATGTCAAGCCAACTCTCTGTTTTACTGTCAAGATCCCCTTCTCTGTCTGTCAGTTCTAGTCATCTAGTTCCAAGGCCAGATATCTGGTAGTCAGATTGGGGATAACAAGGGAAGAGGAGCCAGGAAAGGGAACTACAGTCAGTAGCTATCCTCACAGTGTTGGCTGTGCTTTCTGTGCTACACTTAATCCTGACACTCTCCAAATTCAGAAATTCTCTCTTTATATTCAGATAAAGCACCTTCTTTCCTGTAAGAGGTTGCAATATTAGTGGCATTCACAATTGTAATTGACATTTTGTTAGGAGGACCCAAAGACTTGCCAAGAGGTTCCTGGTATAGCATAATAGACAAAGCAATATACCACCCAGAAATGCAATCTAGGAAAGACTTATTGCCCTATCTTCTGGGAGTGCTTTATACACAGTATCTTTAGCAATTAGTCCCCTCACTCAGCATCATGGGTTACTCAGGACTGAGAAGAGTTTTAGATTCAGCAGTCTGCTGAAGCTGTGGTCTCACCTGTATTGCAGCTCAGGGCCTCCTACTGTCTATTCTAGCTTCCTTCTTTCCTTTCCAGATTGATTTTGATCCTAAAGGAATTCCTAATAAATATCATATGCCATATACACAATTTCAAAGTCTTTTTTCCAGAAAACTTAAACTTGGAATGATAGTTTTATTGTAATGAATGTGCAAATACTCGATTTGATATGAATTGTGTTTGCTCAGATTAATTGGTTTGGTCTCAAAATATACCTATGGCCAAGCATAGTGGTACATGCCTGTAATCCCAGTATTTGGGAGGCTGAGACAGGAGGATCTCAGGTTCAAGACCAACCTAGTGAGATAATCAGCAACCTAGCAAGACCCTGCTTCAAAATTTTTTTTTAAAAAAGTATTGGGGTTTCTTGAGCTCTCTGTATATTTTAGAAATTTGTCCTCTATCAGGAGTAGCTGGCAAAATTATGGGATATGTACACAATGGAATTTTATTCAGCCATACAGAAGAACAAAATCATGTCATTTGTAAGGAAATGGATGGAACTGGAAAACATTATGCTAAGTGAGATTAGTCAGTCACAAAAAGTAAAAAATTGTATGCTCTCCCTAATATGCTGAAGCTAGGGAGAAAGGGGGACATAAGAAGGAGAAACTCTAGATGAGCAAAGAAGGTGACTTAATTGAAGGTGATGGGGGGACACCATAATGCACATATGTACTTTCACAAACATATCAAAGTCAATTACTAGACTGAACTTGAGGGAGGGTAAGGGAGTGGGGTGGGAATTGGGGAAGAGTTAAGTGAGATGTGTGCATGTATGCCTTTACCAGCTTGTACTTAACAAAGATGTATGATTACAATGCACCAATAAAAAAATATTGGGGTCCTTTTTTTTGAAGGACTTTTACCTTGAAGTTAGAATGCTTATGGGTTCAATTCTCAGTACCAAACACACACACACACACACACACACACACACACACCTGCACCTGTGGTTGAGGTATCATGCTTTCTCATTTCTCATATTCCTATCATCTCTCTTCATTATTACTCTGTCTCATTATTCTAGAATGTAGTACATTCTAGGTATCTGGGGAAGAAAGTAAAATTTGAGATATTGGAGTTGCCACCATGATCCTACTACAGAGGATTATATAATCCTTTCCTCAGCAATCCTTTCTTTGATGGTTTACAGAATGAGATATTTAGGTCCATACTGTGATACATTGTAAAGAGAGGTAGGGCTGTGAAAATAATATTTCTTTGATGAATAATTCTGTTGTATACTTACAGTTACTGACAAAAAATGCGGGCTTCCTGAAGAAGAAGCCCATGAGAGTAAAGCAAAGAGATCATGACCAAGAAATAGTAAAGAAAGTAGAAATTTCTTGTTACTAACAGAAAGAAAACTTACTGCAACTCTCCATGCACTATCTCTTTATTCAAGATTTACCAAAATCATGATGCAAAATATTAACCTGCACAATGTACTCTCTGAATTTTATCATCCTTATAAAAAGAAAGTATTTGGGGAGTCTTAACCTATATCTCATTGCAGATTTTGTGTGATTTTAAGAAGTAGGAAGAAGAGGAAATTCAATATTAATTCTTTTTTTATTGGATGAATTGTAATTGTACATCATATTGGGGTACAGAGCATCAGAAAAATACATGCACACAATTCTTACTGCTCTTTTCATTGGGTCCCCCTTCCCTCAGCCTCACCACACAAGTCATTGGATATTTTTACACCTTCACAGCATTATTTCTATTATTGCATTCTTTATAATTTCTCTCGCCTTCCCTAGTTCCCCTCAGTCATTCCCTTGGAGTCTCTGCTCAACTGTCTGATGTTGCCCTTATTTCCAAATATCACTATAACTTCCACATATAAGAGAGAACATACATAATACATCTACTTGTTCTTTGGGAATGGCTATACTCACTTGGTATAATATTCCTGAGTTCCATCAATTTTTTTGCAAGTGGTATAATTTGTTCTTCTTTATGGCTGAGTTATATTCCATTCCAAGTTTTATGATACATTCATCCATAAAGCTTAATATGGGCAACAAAACTGAATAGAATCTTCTCAAAAGAAGAAACACAAATGGCCAAAAATAAAACAATGTTCATCATCTTTAGCAATCTTGAAAATGCAAATTAAAACTACATGGGGATTCTCTTTCATTCCTGTTAGGATGGCAATCATCAAGAACATAAATAATAAGTGCCGGTGAGGATGGGGGGAAATGGGAACCCTACTACACTGTTGGTAGGACTGCAAACTAGTAAAACTACTTTGGAAATAAGTGTGGAGGTTTCTCAGAAGATTGGGAATGGAACCACCGTATGACATAGTAAGGAAATGAAATCAGAATATTATAATCATACTTGTATATCTATGTTCATAGCAGCACAACTTACAATATCCATGTTAATTCTGACAGATCAATGTTATTTCCTCAAATAGAAGGGACATATATTAGAAGTAAATTAATTTTATTCTTGAAAATGAATTCTGTTTCTAGGGCTATTTTTTGTTAATTTTTGTAATAGACTAGTGGAGACACTAAACTCATATTTATTTTTATTTAGGTGCAAGTTCTCTGCATGCTGTCTACCATCAACAATGCTTCCATGTTTTCATTAATCTCTTAATGTACTCAGTGGATTTATATAACTTTTGTAGACTATATTGTGGATAGTATTTAAGTAACATAGTAACGACTATTAACACACTGTAAGCTTCACTCATAACTACATTCACTCATTACTTCACTCACAACTACTCATAACAAACATCATTTGTTTTGCTCTTAATTCCCCCAAAGTAGATTAAATAGCATTCATAAGATCAGAACTACATTTTGTGAACAGAAATAGGGTACAATGTTGATAGAAGTCATCTTAGCATAATGACCCTGAAGAAAACTTGCTTCATTTAATAGAGATATATTGGAACAACTGTAGGTTCTGGTTTTTCTTTATGAAAGTTATCATTATTATAATAGGTTGGATTTAGAATGTTTCCCTACCCCTCACAGAAACAGGCAGCCATGTGGGAGTTGGGGCTTAGTTGCCAAGGAGATGACCCTGGGGATGTGGCCTTGGAGATTACATAAGGCCCCTCCTTTCTCTCTCTTGCTTCCATCTTCCATGATGTGAGAAAGGAGGACTTGCTCTCTCCCTCTCTCTGCTTCCCACTTCCATGCCTGAGCTCCTCAGACTTGACCTGATGGACTGAAACTCTGAGATCTCAAAACTGTGAGCAAATAAGTCTTCCTCTTTGTTGATCTAGTAAATTGCATGGGATAAATCTCAATCTGTCTCCACCACTATATGTGATTACTTATATTTCTGGCAAAGATTCATCAGATGTATGCTCAAACACCTTTGAGTCAATAAGGTTTTCATGCTCTGTTGACAAATTGGTGTTGTCTGAGGACTTAGTCAAACTGTTATCCATGTTTAAGTCCTTGGCTGTTACCTTGTGTTTGGGTCTCTTTTATTCACGTACAAATGGTGGAGATGTAGGGGGGTTGGATTCTTTCTAGCATCTAATAATCCTCCCCTGCATATCACCTTAGATAACTGGAAACATATGGGGAGCTTATCAAGTCTCCTATAGCTATTTCTCTTCCAGAAAATTTGTATTTAATATCAGGTTAACCTGTCAGTTAGTTACTTGTTCCAAACCTGATTTTCCTGTGCACTGATCACTGCATTTGCCATTTGAACAGACAGCATGAAGATCAAGTGAGTACAGACAGAATGAAGCTGTTGGTTTTCATGGTCCCTCCTGGTTGAACTGCATGACAGAGTCTGAGGGTGGGAGGTTTTGGAGCCCTGCTTAGTACAGACTAGTGCTATTCTCTCATGAGCTTCAGTAGTTTTCACAAATAAATGCTCTACTTGGGAAAGTTTGTTTCCCTAGTTCTTAAATGGTTCCCTCTGACATTTTAATCCAGTTGTACAGATTTTTCTTGGGGAGATTTTTCTACCTCCTTTCTCCATCACATCGGAGGACTTAATATATCTGAAGTTACAAGGCATAGTGATTTAAAATTTTCTAGTTAGCATGTGTGTTGTACAATGTGGTAATCAATTTTCTTATCATCAATTGTGGGTGCTCAAGGATTTAAAAACAATAAGGGAGACGTTAGCATATAGCTACCAATTAAAACCATAACGAGTAAGATCACTTGCAAATTGAGTACATATAAGTAAAAGAGGTCTTAGAAATGAGTCCCAGAAGATTTGAGCATTCAGTAGTTGATGTGTTGATGTGGAACCAGCAAAGGAAACAGAGAAAGAGTGGACACCAAGATATGAAAAGCACAAGGAGAGATGTTCTATACACTAAGTTAAAAAAAAGTGTTTCAAGAAAATGGCAGCAGTCAGTCAACTGAGTAAAACCTTGCTGTTATCCAAATAAAATGAGGGCTTAGAATAATAGATTTGGTCACATAATGGTTATTGAAGATATTCAATGTTATTTCAATAGAAGGTGATTGCTAAAATGCTTGCTGGAATGAATTCAATAGAAATGAACAAAAAAAGTTGTATTATAGGTATTAATTTTAAGGAAATTATTTTATGAGAAGAAAAGATGACAGTGGTATAGAAGGAAGATCACATAGGATCAAAAAAGATCCAATTTGATATGAAAGTAGAAAAGAAGAAAACATGATTATATGCTAATAGGCAAGATTTAACAGAGGGAGAACAATTGATACTTGAGACATGGTGCTTATTGCTAAGGCAGTGATTATTAAATATTGGAGTATATCAGAATCACTTTTGGGTCTTGGTAAGATACAGATCACTGAGATCCATTGTAGAAGTTTTGAGTCATAGGCCTGGGGTAGGGTCTAAGAATTGCTTTCCTAACAAGATACCATTGGTGTTGGTGCTACTGTTAGCCTGTGGAGTACAGTCTCATAACCATTATGCTGGAGCCATGGCCCAGCACAGTTTTCATCTATCTATCTATATATATAGGAATATTAAAGGACTTATCTTTGGATAAAGAAGGAAATTTACAGGGGAATCTAGCATAATGACAAAATTGATCCAATGAACAAATGTGTATAGGAACTAGAATTGGGCAGAGAAAGGTACTGTGATAAAGAGAACTAGAGGTGAGATAAGAGGAGCTGAGTTTAGATGGGAATTCATCCATAGGAATAGAAGAGAGCATTTAGACTCAGATATAAGATATTAAATATGATAATGAGAACTTGCAGAAGTTTTCTGATTGCTTTCAAAAGGGAGTCAAGTCATCTAAGACTCAAGATAGAAGAGGCGTTGGATGTTTAAGTTGAAGTCTAAATGGAGAGGAATGTTTGGTTGTTTCCTTCAAGTAGACAAATATGTGTTTCTAAAACCTACATCATTTTTATGCATCTTATGCTGAAAAATCAGATTTCAGTGAATCTCTCACTTTTTACTCAACAATTCTTATTTATTTCAGGTATATTTAACATTTAGACTTATATTGCCCATCCTGAATCATCTCCATCTGCTCAGTATTAATTAGAGGAAGGTATAATTATTTCTACATTGCATATTGTACTATCTACGTTTCACAGCAGGTCACACAAGCCAGTATGAGTTGTTTTCAGGCGAGATGTAAATACTGTGCTTCACATGTGTAAAGATTTTTGAAATGTAGCTTGCCAATTCCAAATTAGCCATAACTTGAGAATAAAGGAAATGCTGTCATAAACTAATGTATAATATTACTTATAAATATTGAGAAACCATTCGTTTTTAACTTAAAATTAAATACCTCCAAATAAGATATGGGGAAAGTCACAATAGCCCACCTAGAGAAAACAGGAATAACAGATTCTTAAGAGCAACTAAACGAGTGAATTACTGCAAGGACTACTTGTAGGAACTATTTCCTTTATGACCCAAATCATTTCCAGATAGTTATTCTTTTTCTTTAGAAGTTTGCTTATTTTATCTTTTCCTTGTGATCATTTTACAAAAGGCCATCCAATGTACATGCATTATGAATTACACTATTTAGTATCATTAGTCTCTGAAATAAGAAGAGGTACACTACCAAGTAAGTAGGTATAAATTATGAATTTGGTAAAAGTAAGTGTATGAACATTGCCAAATATAGGCTGTTGCTAGTTTGGAGATTATATCAAGTAGCTTTGCTACAGAAAACATCATCACAAAATTTAATGGCTTCAAAATCAGCCCTTCATTGATTTCTCAGGCTTAGAGTTTAGAATTTTGGGTTGAATCTTCCATTTGGTCTTGGTGGAGCTGTCAGTGTGGGTGGGTGCTGGCTGACTGGCTTGTTCCTATTCCTCTTGGTCTTTGATTCACCACTGAGGCAGGGCTTGATCATATCAGAATGCCAGTTACAAGAGAAAAGCCAAGTGTGAAATGTGCTGGGCTGAGAGAGGCTTGGGACTGGCAGCACCACTTCTGCCAAATTCTATTGGTCAAAGCAAGTCACAAGGCCAGCTTATATTTACTAGCTGGGGAAGAGAAAAAGCTCTACCTATTTTTCAGAAGAGCTGAAAAGTCACATTGAAAGAAGCTTGTATACAGGAAGATGAATAATGTTGGCTTTTTTTTTTTTTTCAAAAATCTAGCATAATGACAAAATTGATCCAATGAACTATAGGAACTAGAATTGGGCAAGAGAAAGGTACTGGGATAAAGATAATAGGGAAATTTGCTAAAAATAAAACAAAAAACTTTGAATTTTAAGAATGTCAGATAATATGATAAACCTTTCTGTCATTTGGAATTAGCTTGGGATGTGGAACAAATATGACATGGTGTGTATGATTCTGATCACACTGTCACTTCAGTTTTGCTTCCTCGTATTTACATTTTACCTAGTGACATTCATCCTCTCCTGCTCTTGAATAAAAACTCTGGAAGATCTGTTGACTTTTGTCCTTACTCTTATTTAACTTACGGTCACTTTAAGCATACAGACATCAATTAAGCAAAGTGTCTAGGTTATCAAACATTCTGTTAGCCAGTTGTTTATTACTGTAACAAAATATCCAGTACAACCAACTTAAAAAGAGAAAAAGTTTATTTTGGTTCATAGTCTTGGAATTTTAGTCCATGGTTGGTTGGCTCCATTGCTTTTGGGTCTGTGGAGAGTCACTAAATCATGGCGGGAGTGCAGTGTGAAGAAAAACCTGTTTACCTCATGCCCAAGACAAAAAAGGAGAAAGAGGAAGATGCCAGAGTCCCACACTCCTCTTTGGTGGCATGTCCACACTGACCTAAAACCTCCCACTAGGCCCTGTTTTTTAAGGTCTCTACCAATGTCCAATAATGCCAAGCTGAGGAACAAGTCTTTAACTTATAGGCCTTTGAAAAACATTCTGGACTCCAAACTTGTGAATATAGCTCTTCTTATTCTCTGACTGAGATGAAGGCTGATGCTTCAGGCTGGAAACCTATAGATGGAAGGGGCCATTGTCTTCCCACTTTCTGTCTGCTTCACATTTGCCTCCTTCCTCAGTTAGCTGACAAGGTGTAGCGGTCTATTGTGAGGATAGCTGTATGGTGTGTTTCAGTTAACATAACAAACTACCACAAACCAAGCGTATTAAAAACCAGAAATGTATCATCTCATAATCTGAGTGCCAGCAGGCCAGGATCAAGGTGTTGGCAGAGTTGAGTCCTACTGAGAGCTGTGAGGGAGAGTCGCTGTATGGAGAGTCTGGCAGTCCTTGGTGCTCTAGTCTGGTATGTGTGGTGTGTGGAACACTACATTCATGCTCATGTGTATTTATCCTGTAAGCCCTGTCTCTTCACTTTATTTATTATTTATTATTATTATTAAGGACTCCAAACATATTGGATGAAGCAATTCACTTTATTCTAGTGTGACACCATTTTAACTAATTAAATGTGCAAAAACTCAATTTCCCAATAAGTTCACCTTCTGAAGTGTCAGATTAGGACTTCAACATCTGAATTGTGGGGAGAAACAATTCAATCCATACCATAAGCAAGAGGATTACTTATTATTATTATTCTTATGACTTAAGAGTAGTAATTAAATTAGTTTTATTATTGCGTTGTAATTATACATCATAGTAAAATTCAAAGCAATGCAAATAGCACTTGGTGTGCTTCCCTCTGCCCCCACATTTTCTGGCATGGAGAGGTGCTATCATGAGATGGTTTTGGCTCCATGAGTCTGGAGAATATGCAAACTGGTTTCTTTCACTGAGGCTAAATCTTCCCCGCCCAGGCATACCATTTTCATGTACTCTTGCTAAGATCCCCTCTGGGCCTTGGGTACTCACTTTTGATTGTTCATTTTAAATAGACAAAAGGACTAAGCAGAAGAGGACCCTAAAACTGAATTTCTATCCACACTGTGCTCATCTAACCATGTATGATAGTTTGGGGGCTGCATGGACTCAAACAAAAAACTTATCTTTTATAATATGTCCATCAATCCATAAATATTGTCATTTAATTGCTAAGAATTGTGCCAATAAGACTATATCCCCTGGGGGATGTCATTCTATTTTTTTCTTATTTATACAGTGGCAGAATGTAGTCCCAACAATAAATCTAGGAAAGGACCCTCTGCTCTATGATTCCCTTTTTAGTTCTCTGGGTATTAATACATATTAGTCCACTGTATTTTTCAACTTTGAGGTCTCTAAATAATGCTTTTCATATCTTCTTATAGCTTGGGGTTTGGTGACATCTCCTTGCTGCCTGTCTAAAAAAGGATTAGGGGGATGGGCTGGAGGAGAAACATGTTTGTGTGAGGAATATTGGCCTCTAGTTTTCCGAAAAGAACCCATCCAATCATAACTTCCTTCCCAGAAACCTCTCTCTAACCAATGTTTGTGTTCTTAGTCTTGCTGGAGATCTAAAATGTATAGGCCTGTTCTCTGGGCTATTTTCCTTATAACTTGCACATCATTGGTTTGTTTGCACTTCAACTGAGACTGGGAGGATATCATTCCTCTTTAAGTGTTGTGTGTGAATGGAACTTTTTTCTTGTTGACAGTGGTGGCTAGAGTATTTCACAAGATGCTACAGGAGCCTCAGTCCTTCCTGAGGTCCAACTTGGGAAACTGTCTTCATTATCTTGCATTGCTATTTAACTCTTTGCTGTTTGAAAGTATTCTGTAAAATTCAATGATATGCTGAACCAGATATCCTGAACATCAGCTCTGGTGTTACAGATTTCATTTTACATTTTTGTAAAGTGGTGCTATTGGGCTGAGCTACAAGGTGCCTCCCAAATCTTATTTCCTATGATATCAAGTCAAGTGCTATAATTACTTCACTTTGAATATGTTACTGGCCCATGTGCCCTTGAATTTGTTGAGTTATGTTCATGTCATAGTGCATACGGAAAACTAAGTTGAAATCCATATTGCACTAATAAGGAAAGACGAGCTATATAAAGGAGAATAACTCTAGTTTGTCAACTTGCTTTTAA
Source organism: Graphiurus murinus (assembly GCA_004027655.1). Taxonomy (NCBI): domain Eukaryota; kingdom Metazoa; phylum Chordata; class Mammalia; order Rodentia; family Gliridae; genus Graphiurus; species Graphiurus murinus. Next base: position 1,489 of record PVLC010014510.1, on the reverse strand, counting down.
TGAGAATTTTTGAAAATTTGTTATTACTTTCTTATTACTATCCATTAATGGAGGCTTTCATTCCAAACTTATAGAGTTTAATTGAAATGTCATGAAAGGTAATGCCAATATATTTTCATTTGTAGTAATTAGCAATGATTACATTACTACATGATTGGAAATGGAGAGATTTCCAAGCAATGTAGATTTATAAGGGAAGGTTTTTGAAGCAAAACTATTTGTAAACTATGTGAAGATAGGAACAAATGTCTTTTTCTTATGTGTATAGGTTGCAAGTTAAATCATCTTATTCTATATTTTGCTTTGGGTAGGGTGCTATTAGGAAGCAGGGTTGATTGGGTGGCAATGTTAATAAATCTTATTTAGAAGGAGAATAGACTAGAGAAAGACAACTGAATTTATAAAACACACAACTATCACTCATGTTTTAAGAATAAAAGAATGCTTGATATTTTTGTAATTTTCTCAATAACCTTAGTCTGTCAGGGCATAGACAAAGGTAATATGTATAATCGACTGGATTTATGATAAACTCATTTCAGGATTCAGGTCCTGCTAACATTGTTACATTTCTAAAGAAATAATTTATCATTCACCTTCAAATTATTGCTATTAACTTTGTACAGCATATATTTGGTTTACTTACCAATAACATTGGTTAAAGCATTCAGATATTTTATTAAAAATTCTCCAAAAATTTTATCAAAGATTTAGTCATAGTGATCATTTGGAAGTGGAAGAAAAAATAATTTAAAAGCTCCTGTGGGTGGCAGTCAAACTCTAAATTGTGAAATTAAATTTCTATTTATTGTTGAATGTTATCTTTAGAAAAGAATTTTAAGTTTTAAGAATTCACATAACACGTTACAATTCTCTCCTTGTACTATTTTGAAACATACCTTAATTTTTTAAGTTTCATTTAAGTAAGAGGTGCTATATAAAACTAGTCATTTAAGATGTGCTATATAAAACTTGTTGAAAGGTAGCAATAGTAATAATAAGTAGTAGATTGCTACTCTATCAATTATATTAGAAAGGTATGTTTGTTACATTTCTGTTATAATATCACTAGTGTTTAAAGTAATGTAATAGAGTACAGAGTAATATATTGTACTTAACATTTCTCAAATAAAGTACATATTATATGTCATTTCTTTTCATAGTAATAAACACTTAGAAAGTTGACTTATTACAATTCCAGGTGGATCAGAGACTTGGAAGTCAGGCCAGAGACCTTGCAGCTACTTGAAGAGGGAATAGGCCCAACACTTCCAAACATAGGCACAGGTAAAAACTTTCTCAACAGGACCTCAAAAGCACAAGCAACTCAAAGGAAGATCAATATGTGGGATTACACTAAACTAAAGAGCTTCTGTGCAGCAAAGGAAACTATCAAGAACCTCAACAGAGAACCCACAGAGTGGGAGAAAATCTTTGCCAGCTACTCATCTGACAGAGGACTCATATCTAGGATATACAGAGAACTCAA
>PVLC010014509.1:0-39171 GCA_004027655.1 Graphiurus murinus | reverse complement strand
GCGTGGTGGCGCACGCTTGTAATCCCAGCATTCGGGAGGCTGAGACCAGAGGATCCGGGTTCAAGGCCAGCCTCAGCTACCTAGTGAGGCACTCCGCAACTTAGTGAGACTCGGTTTCAAAATAAAGAATAAAAAATAGGGCTGGGGGTATAGCTCGGAGGTAGAATGCCCCTGAGTTCAATCCCCAGTACCGCAAAAAAAAAAAATACTCAGTTCAAATTTAAGCCGGGCGTAGTGGCGCACGCTTGTAATCCCAGCATTTGGGAGGCTGAGTCCGGAGGATCCAGGTTCGTGACCAGCCTCAGCTACCTAGTGAGGCACTCCGCAACTTAGTGAGACTCGGTTTCAAAATAAAGAATAAAAAATAGGGCTGGGTGTATAGCTCGGAGGTAGAACGCCCCTGAGTTCAATCCCCAGTACCGCAAAAAAAAAAAAAAAAAATACTCAGTTCAAATTTAAACAGCTATGGGTATAGCTAGTGAACACTGAATTGGAAGCACAACATTTATTTACTTTTAGCACTGGGGATTGAACGCAGGGCCTAGTGCATATCAATTATGCACTCTATAATTGAGCTACACCTCTGGGCCTGGAAAAACTTGGGAATGAACTACACACCCAGCCCTTTTTATTTTTAATTTTTAAACAAGGTCTCACTAAATTGCTGAAGGTCTTGGTAAATTCTTGAGGCTGGCCTCAAACCTGCAGTCCTCCTGTCTCAGCCTCCCAAATATTGGGATTACAGACATGCACCACCACACTGGCTCAGAAGAACAATTTAAGATGATTTCATACTGAAGAAGTGGGAATGGGTAGGATTTAATGTAATTGACAATAACTTTTTAAATGCAAAATAATGTTTAAAACTATTTCTAAGAATTCTAGTATAAAAAGTCAATGACTGCCGGGCATGGTGACACATGCTTATAATCCCAGTACTTGGGAGACTGAGACAGGAGGATTGAAGGTTTGAGGACATCATTAACAAGTAGTGAGACTCTCATCAACATAGCGAGACCCTGTTTCAGGACAGAAATAAAATATGGCTGGTGGTGAAGCTCAGAGGTAGAGTGCTTTTGGGTTCATTCTCCAGTATCAAAAAATAAAAAATAAGTAAAAGTGACTTAAATTATTCACCAGTTTTACACAGTAATAACATTTTAATTGGAATCTAAAGATTCTTTCAATTATATGGCCTTGTTTTTGTTTCCTTTGTACTTGAATTTCACATTGAAAGACTGTTTTAAAGAGCTGTAAAATCTATACTGCCTCATAACATTTTTATTTTGTTTTATGAATTACTTAAGTATCAACATTATATATACACTACATTTATTCTGTAATTAAATAATGAGCATTATTTATATTTGATTTTACAGGTAGCTACATCAACCTGGGTGGCAGGCAGATCCAAAGGATATCATGAAGTTTCCAGGATCTTTGGAAAACCAGAGATTGTCTTTCCTATTGGAAAAGGCAATCTCTAGGGAAGCCCAGATGTGGAAGGTGAATATGCCGAAAATACCTACAAATCAGGTAAAGATTTCTCTCTTTAGAGAGATGAGTTTCATGAGAGGTGTACTGATACATATATAATAGTTTTTTGACAACTGCACTAGATAAATATGTACAATTAAGGACATGCTATATTTTTTATTTGAGAAACATCTCTTGATTTTTTTAAACGATTTAACTGTTTTTGTTTTGTTATCTGAGTTACAGTTTTAAGAAGATGGTTGTGTCCGTTCACTTTCCTCATAGATAAACTAAAAATAATAAGCCTTCATTTCTAGATATATAGTTAACCATGGAGGTAGAAGATCTTTATATCATCTTTAGTGAGCAAAACATTCCTCTTTCACCGATATTTATTTTTTAATTTTATTTTATTTGCAATACTGGGGGTTGAACCCAGGGGCATTCTAGCTTGGAGCTAAACTCCATTTTTTTTTATTTATTTTGAAACAGGGTCTCACTAAGTTGCGGAGAGCCTCACAAAGTAGCTGAGACTGGCCACAAACCCGTATCCTCCCGTCTAAGCCTCCCAAGTTACTGGGATTACAAACCTGTGCTACTACGCCTGGCTTATCAATATTTATATATATATATATTTTGCAGTACTAGGGATTGAACCCAGGGGCAATATACTTCTGAGCTACACCCTCAGCCCTATTTTTAATTCTTTATTTTGAAACAGGGTCTCACTAAGTTGCGGAGGGTCTCACTAAGTAGCTGAGGCTGCCGGTGAACCTGGATCCTCCTATCTCCGCCTCCCAAGTACTGGGATTACAAGCGTGTGTCACCATACCCAGCGAAATATTTATAAATTTAAGTGAACTACTAAGGTAATGCCAATGTCAGAATCCTTTTGAGAGCTAGTAAGCTGAATGCATAATTACCATGGCTGTATGCCTTTTCTGTTTTAGGTGCCCCCTGTGTTGTTTTAGATTATCCTTTGTTCACAAGTTATTGAAACCTGTGTGTTTTCTAGTTCTGCCATACTTCTGTTGTTTCCTATACACTAAAGAAATACATTCTGCATTCACTATTACTTGTCATTTTACAAATTTAAGATTAGTTGAGTTGAATTAGTATCTTTGGTAGGGACATTTGTGTATGCTATCATATAACATCATTTAATCCTCTGAAATAAGCAAGTCTTAATTTGTTTGAAACTTTAGATAAGTAATAGTTGTAATTTAAACCTTTATCTGAAGCAATCTTTTCCCATTATACTTTATATTTTTGTGTACATGTGTGAATTTTAGGTTTCTCTGTTTATTTAGTTTGTTATATTCCAGGCACTATTCTAGACATTGAATATATTAAACAGTGTGTGTGTGTGGGGGGGGAGAATACCTGCCTTTATCTTATCATGTTCCAGCGAGCCTCAAAGCCTTTTAATAGCTGCTTTTAGAACCTTACTTTCCTTCTCCTGCTAGCTTCCTGATTTAGCATGTAACCATCAATAATAAGCTTTTTTTTTTTCTTTTTGCACTATTAGAGTTACTGAACCCATGAGTGTTCTACCACTGAGACAAAGTCTTGCTAAATTGGTGAGGCTAGCCTTGAACTTGTGATCCTCCTGCCTCAGCCAAGTAGCTAGGATCACCTGGCTTTAGCAGTACTATAGTTTTTGAAGGTGATACTCCACCAAGATTGCAGTATATTACTATATTACCACTTAATCTAGTGTATTTCTATAGTTGATCTGACAGATTTTAATGAGAGAATATCAAAACAGTAAAGTATAAAAACTTCTAAAAGAGACCCACTTCTTAAGGATTTGCCTTTAGCAGTGTCAAGTAAAAGTCATACTTAATACTTGTAAAACTGGGTTGGGCTTCTCCTTTACCTCTCCAGTGGGGGGGTAGGGGAGAAGATGGGGATAGAGATATAAAGGGCTAAGGGGGCTTGAACTGTTTGCCAGAGTAACCCTCAAGGGACACTCTTTTAGTTCTAATTCCTTTGTTTTCTTCTATTCTCAGGGACTGGTTCTTCTTCCCTTTATACTGTCTTTTTTTTAAGAGGTATTAAAAACGGAAAATTATTTCAAAGTTTTTTATGCTTCTTTCCTCCTTCTTTCCCTTTCCCCCTGAACTCTACTGCAACGTCATTCTCTCATAGTTCCTCTTTTAATTTGCATTCCCTGACTCCCAATTCAAGACAGCATGGTCAGGCAAGAATATTATGCCCCCCTCACTCACTTTCTATGTACTCCCACAGCACTCTGTACTTCCCTTATGATAGCACACAGTAGTATAATTTCCTGCTGACTTGACTGTGAATTTCCTTGAGGATAGAGTTGTGTAATTTTTGCCTACTGGCTTATAATATATGCACAGTAATTTAACATTAACAGATTTAACATTTGCTAAATGATGATTATCATTTCTTTATAATTCATCCAGGTACCCTACTATGTTTTTGGTATTTGTAGCATTTACAAGTGTATATGTGTTGGGTAATCAAGTTGATCAAACTGCGTAAAATTTATTTTTCCTTTTTCCATCATTTGCCTGTTTCATATGCTGGTAGGTAGCCAAATCTGGCCAGCCAGGATCTAGGCAGGTTCCCTTGACTACTGGTAATGCTAGCAGTTCTAGGACTTTTAAAAACAACCTGTGGCAACTTTTCTAGTTATTCTCAGTTGGAGTATAGATTTTCTGCTCCCTACTTAATCATAGTCAAAAGTAGGCATATAAAAAATAAATGTTTTGGGGGGAGGTAGGGGTATAGAGATTGAACCCAGGAGCATTTCTTCCTCTGAGCTATACCCCCAGCCCTATTTTATTTTTTATTTGGAAGTGGTTTCACTAGGTTGCTGAGACTGGTTATGAACCTGTGCTGCTCCTATTTCAGCCTCCCAAATATTGGGATTATAGGCATGCAGCACCACACTTGGCTATTTTTGTTGTTGTTGTTTTTGTTTTGTTAATGTTGGACATAACGGGTGATTAGATGCTGTGAAAACACAGGAAGGTCCTCAGCTCTTGAGTTATCAGGAAAAGTGTCTGGTAGGGAATGATCATTTAAATAGTTTTTGAAAGATTTAAAACAGGTGAAATAGAGAAGGGACTGTATTCCCTCTGGAAGGAACAATATGAGCAAAGGAGCAGTGATGTAAAATAGCAGGGGCAAGGAAGAATGGTAAATACAAGTACTACTTTTACAGCATGGAGTTTAAGGCAGAAAATAATGGAAGGTATATGGGGCTGGAGAGGTAGGTCATAGAGGGATTTGTATGCCGTACCTGTGGGACTGTACTTAATCTAAGTAATGGTGAACCTTTTAAGAGTTTAAAGCTGTGCAGAATTTGTGTTTTAATAAAGAGATACTAGCAGCATGTGGAATTTTATTTACACATATATGATTTAAAATGAGGTATCCTGTGTTTTACCATATTAATCCATTATAGATTCTCTTTGGGATTAGCTGTGCAACTAATTTACTGAATCCTCTTAACCCTGTTTGAGAGAAAAAACAAAAATTCCTTTGATGAAATCAGAAAATAATTTAATATCTGAAGCTATCTTCCATCCTGTCTTCATCTTAGATGAATGGAAACAGAATTACTTAGGCATGAAACTTAGTTTTTGTAAAGATACTCTGATAATATTACAGGTTAGTACGTTTGAATTGATTTGAAAAAGTGATGATAGAATCAGTATTACTTTAGTAAAAGTGGGTCTTCTCAAACTCTTTTGTGGGTTTTTTGTCGATGTTAGTTTTGACTAGTGATGACATTATCTCTTTCATGAGTATCACATTTAAAAGAATTATGCATATATAACATCCTGTAAATCTTTTTTTTTTCCTGTCATTTAGAGAATCAGGTAGGAAAGGAAAAAATTAGTTTTTTAATGCATTTTTCATTCTGTGTCTGCTTTATATGTTATATCACTTAATGTAACTTTTATGGAAATTTCCATATAATTTTCCTTTCTATTATGTCATCTTTTGTGATACTTTTTAAAATTCTGTATTTCTAGCCGGGCGTGGTGGCGCACGCTTGTAATCCCAGCATTTGGGAGGCTGAGACCTGAGGATCCCGGTTCGCGACCAGCCTCAGCTACCTAGTGAGACACTCCGCAACTTAGTGAGACTCGGTTTCAAAATAAAGAATAAAAAATAGGGCTGGGGGTGTAGCTCGGAGGTAGAATGCCCCTGAGTTCAACTCCCAGTACTGCAAAAAAATAAAATAAAATAAAATTCTGTATTTCTTATTTACTGTCAAATGCCAATTAATGGCATTTTTTTTAAAGTAGTCTGTTTTTCAGGAATAGTGTTTCTCCCAGTAAATATACACTAAAAGCTTCCCCAGTTTGATCAGATTATATTACCACCTACCTTTTGTGAATTTATTTCTTCATTGTTGATTTGTTTGGCTGGCTTACTTAAATATTACTTTTCCTTCTCCTAAATGCCTAACAATTTCTTATCTAGTTTTGTGGCTGCCTTTGCTTACTAGGGTCCATTAGGAGCAGAACTGTATCTTAGATTAATATCTCGGGGCTCCATGGAAATATGGGATATTGTAGAACAAAGGACCATGCTAACAGATACTTGACCCACGTCCTGGCTGTAAGGCTGTGTCTGCTTCTTCTCGCCTCCTAGAAAATTCATAGCTTTTGACTGTTTTTGTTTTTTTTTTGGTGGTGGTGGTGGTATTAGGGATTGAACCCCAAGGTGTTCTACCTCCAGCCCTGTTTTATCTATTTATTTATTGCGGTACTGGGGATTGAACTCAGGGGCATGGGGGTGTACCTCCGAGCTACACCCCCAGCCCTATTTATTTATTTATTTTTTGAAACTGAGTCAGTGATCACTAAGTTGCAGAGTGCCTCACTAGGTAGCTGAGTCTGGCCACAAGCCGGGATCCTCCGGTCTCAACCTCCCAAATGCTGGAATTACAAGGGTGCGCTACCACACCCGGCTCCTGTTTTATTTTGTATTTTAAAACAGGGTCTCACTGAGTCACAGAGGACCTCTCTAAATTTCTGAGTGTAGCTGCTAACCTGTGATTCTCCCACACCCCCCTTAGCCTCCCAAGTACTGGGATTATAGGCATGTGCTGCCATGCCCGGCTCTGACAGCTGTGTTTTGCTGCCTTCTCAGACTTTGAGAGGTATAGTCCAACTCATGGAATTCATACTCTTGACTTCAGTTTCGTCTGCCCTACTGGATAATAGTCTGCAGAGCATAAATTCCCGTGCTATTCCATGCAGCAAGAATCCATCAAGCCTCATGAAGTGCTTTACAGTCCTGTTCTCTTTTTGGATTCATAGAATTATATGACTGATTCTTACGGGAACAGTTTACCAGTCTCTCATACCCACCTTGATTTCATTTGCAAGTCTGAAGAGCTAGGTTGCTGAGGGTCTTTCTAAGTTGCCGAGGCTGTTTTTAAACTTGCAATCCTCCTGTCTCAGTCTCCCAAGTACTAGGTTTACAGGTATGTGCCACCACACCTGGCTTCATTTTTTAACTTTTAAGATACAGATTAGGTGTTGGGTGTGGTGGTGTATGCTTGTAATCCCAGCATTTGGGAGGCTGAGACCGGAGGATCCGAGTTTGTGGCCAGCCTTAGCTACCTAGTAAGGCACTCCGCAACTTAGTGAGACCCTGTTTCAAAATAAAGAATAAAAAATAGGGCTGGGGGTATAGCTCGGAGGTAGAATGCCCCTGAGTTCAATCCCCAGTTCTGCAAAAAAAAAAAAAAAATTAGGTGCTGTCTCTTCTAAGAAGCTTTCCCACACTGGGCCAGATTCTCCTCACTGGGCTCCTAGAATCCAGTACATAACTCTGTTTTAATGCATACTACTTTTAAACCTTTTTTATGATCTACCTCACCATAAGACTTAAGTTTCAAAGTGTAAACAGGGATATTTTTTTTTTCCCCCATCAGCTCAGTAGTGAGATGTTAATAAAAGAAATGGTAGCTAGGTTTGGTGGTGCACACTTGTAATCCCAGTACTTGGGAGACCAAGACAGGAGGATTGCTGGTTCGAGGACAGCCTCAGCAAGTCATGAGACTTTCATCAACCTAGTGAGACTCTCTTTCAAAACAAAATAAAGTAGGACTGGGAGTGTAGCCTGGAGGTGGAATGCCCCTAGGCTCAATCCCCAGTGTCACTCAACACACACAAAAAAGAAATTGTAAAAAAATCTGTATTTTATTTTGTTGTTTATTCATTTTTATACAGTTGTTTCGAAGGTAACTGACCAGGAAGTGTATAGTTAACCTTTAAAAATATCAGTTTAAAGCCGGGCGTGGTGGCCCACGCTTGTAATCCCAGCATTTGGGAGGCTGAGACTGGAGGATCCAGGTTCGCGAGCAGCCTCAGCTACCTAGTGAGGCACTCCGCAACTTAGTGAGACCCGGTTTCAAAATAAAGAATACAAAATAGGGCTGGGGATATAGCTCGGAGGTAGAATGCCCCTGAGTTCAATCCCTAGTACTGCAAAAAAACAAATCAGTTTAACTGAGTTTAGAACTACATGTAAAAATGATGTAAGTGTGATTAGTTGGTTTGTCTAACAGAAAAGAATACTTTGTCATGTCAATGCTGAAAAGTGAAGTGACAGGAAGCGAGTGAAGGAAGAGTAGCAATGAGAATGGAAATCTGCAGATGCATTGGCAGAGATTATAATGAGCAGCAAGTCATATATTACTCATAACACCAGAGAAAACCAAGCAAAAGGAAATCAACTCCAGCTAAAATTTCTCTATGAAAATACATTGTCAGGATAATACCATCAATTAATAGCTATTAATGCATCTTTGTGTGGTAAAGGAATTAATTTCAGAAAGTTGACAGTGATCAGGAAAGAAAAAAGATAATATATTTTAAAATAAATTACCATAAAAAATGGTTAATGGTGATAAAAACTGCAAATGTCTGCATTATCTTCATTTGTCTGGAACCCTCACTTACTGAAAATAATCTTCTCAACTAGTCACAAAAATGTTGTCATTTCTACACTTTGTTGTGTTTAATCTGAGAGAAATACAAGGATGTTTCACTTAGCATTGGTAGATTATTACTAGTTTAAGAGACGGAAACTCAAGAGTATAGGTATTTATGTAAATCACTATTTTTATTTTTATTTTTTGTGGTACTAGGGATTGACCCCAGGGCATTCTACCTCCAAGCTATACGCCCAGCCCTATTTCATTTTTTAATTTGAAAAAGGGTCTCACTAAATTGCACAGGGCCTCACTAAGTTCCTGAGGCTCTCTTGAACCTGCGATCCTCTTGTCTCAGCCTCCCAAGTACTAAGATTACAAGTGTGCACCACCACAACTGTCTTCTAAGTCACTATTGATTTAAATTGTATTCCTTTTAAAAATTAAGCTGCTACTCAGCTGTTAATAATATGCAGGGATATTAAAACAATGTTTTGTTTTAGCAGTCTTTCCAAGTAATAATTTAGTTCAGGTCAATTTGCCCTCCAATGTTTTTTCATCATGTTTAACTGTAGAATTCATTTTTTTCCTTGATGTTTTTCATTTATTACTTTTGATTTTTACTTATTTTTAATAGGCTATTGTTCTATTATTGTAGTTCATTTATATTTCCAAAGATAAGTTGATGGATATTAGCTGCCTTAGAAATACACTATACTTTCTTCTTCTCAAGGGTTAGGAAAATTTAATTACAAAATTATGACCAGTAGATAATTTGTCTAGATTTTAAAATGTTCTATTCTGTGAACATCTCAGTCTAATTAAACACAAGATACTTGTTGAAGTGACACAGTGAAGATTTTAATATTGTAAAAGAATATTGGATATTGATGTTCAGTGTGACAAACCAGTACATAAAGTTTTATCTCGTTTGATTTTTTAATAACCTTAAGGATATTTGTTAACATATAAATGCAGTTTCTATAGTATTTGCTAAACTTTTGTAAGAATTCTAAATATAATCTTCATGATAACTCTTTGTTGTCTTTTATTTTTAAATTGTTCCCTTTATAGAATGTTTCTCCATCCCAGAGAGATGAAGTAATTCAGTGGCTGGCCAAACTCAAGTACCAATTCAACCTTTACCCAGAAACATTTGCTCTTGCTAGCAGTCTTTTGGACAGGTTTTTAGCTACTGTAAAGGTAAATATTCTAAGATATACTTACATATAGTAAATTTCTCGTTAAGGGTTTATATGTTAAATCTGAAACTTATTAGTAAACGTGCCATAGAGAGGTGGATAACTTTGCTAAAGAATACTATTATGGAGCCGGGCGTGGTGGCGCACGCTTGTAATCCCAGCATTCGGGAGGCTGAGACCGGAGGATCTGGGTTCGCGGCCAGCCTCAGCTACCTAGTGAGGCACTCCACAACTTAGTGAGACTCGGTTTCAAAAAATAAAGAATAAAAAATAGGGCTGGGGGTATAGCTCGGAGGTAGAATGCCCGAGTTCAACCCCCAGTACCGCAAAAAAAAAAAAAAAAAAAATACTATTATGTACTTCATAACATGAAGACATAGTATGTTCTCTTTGTTTTAAATTTTTGTGTTTCTAATTCTATAATTTTTGCTACAAGTAGTCATAACTTAGTCTATGAAATTTTGATCTCTTGATTTTAGTATAAACCATATAGCGTTGACAGAATGTTTAGTCATCTTCTGACATACTGGTGTACTAGAGTGGACAATGAATCCAACTAGAAGAGTGTAAAGTTTTGCACATTTTTCTCTCACTTTTTATTGAATAAACATACTGTGTGGTATTCTGAGCAATATGTAAATACTTTCCATGGATATACTTTGGGATGTAAAGATGTCATAAAAACAACTTTGGTACATTTTTGTTGAATGGCAGCATGCAAATATATTAATAGGTTTTATGTTGTCCTTATTTCTAATATATCTGGCTATGTTATGTCATAATAGGCCCTCAACAGATTTAAAATAGAAATTCAGCATTTATTTAATGGCAATGTATAAAAAAGTAGAAAAGCAATTCATTTCTGTGCCTAGAAGTATGTAGACTGGAGGAACTAAATTACTTTGTTATTAGGCATAAAAAGTGAAAACCAGAGAATATGATATGTAAGAATTTGCACAGCCATTAAATTACCTTTTTATGTTTCAAATATGGTGGTACACACCTATATTCCCAGTACTTGAAAGGCTGAGACAGGAGGATTACAGGTTGGAGGCCAGCCTCAACAATTTAGCAGGACCCTGTTTCAAAATAAAAAGTGGTGTAGCTCAGAGATAGAATGTCCCTAGGTTCAATCCCCAGTACCAACAAAAATGGGGGGCTTAGGTCAGTGGTGGAGCATTTGTCGAGCACGCACATGGCTTTGGGCTGGGGAGGAGGCTCAGTGGGGAAGTGCTTGTCTAGCAGGCACAAGGCCTACCCTGGGTTCCACACAAGGAACACAATGGAACCTGACCCTATTCCAGACATAATAATCCACATCTTTTAATAGGTAATATCTAGTTGTCTCTGTTTACACTGCACAGATGATTCTAATATATAACCAGGCCTGAGAACTACTGTCCCCCAAAACATTTACTGTTGGGTTCCTTTTTTTCACTAAATTTTGTATTGGTACCCTTGATTTAGGAGTTGTAATGCTTACCTGTGATTGTTAACTATTAGGTTCGTTAGGGGTTTTTTTTTTTTGTAGTGAACTCAGATTACCTCAGAGATGGGATCTTAGACATTACATGCATGGATAAATAAGGAAGCCTGGAAAACTGCTGTAGCAACACTATCTGACTTCCTACATTGCCTGTGTCATGTCCCTTAGCCTACTTACCTATAAGACAAAAACATAATAGGCAGTATAATATTTTCAGAAGGGCCTTTTTTTTTTAGCTATAAAGCTCTGATTAATAATTATTTTTAAATACTGATAATATTGAACCAGTTTTTCTCTTGTCAACAGAGGACTAGAAGATTACTATATGCCACTTTCACAGAGACGGTGGTCATTGGCATGTTGTTATTTAAGTGTAAATTAAATATCGAAACAGGTTTTACTGTTTGTATGTATGTATGTTATCTAAATTTACCTCTGTGTCCTTGAATTTAATGGGACTAAATTGTTCTAATTACTGAAAACTGTATTCTGGCACTGCATTGGCAGACACCAAGAGTTATATTGCAATCAGCTGTTTTTCTTGGCTGCCAAGACTGTTGAAAAGTGGGCCTTCTTCATTATAGATAGGAAAACAAGCAAATTCAAGTCATCTTGTGTCAAATCCAAGAAAGAAAGTTTTTTTTTTTTTTTGGTACTGGGGATTGAACCCAGGGGCATTCTACCTCCAAGTTACACCCCCAGTCCTATTTTTTATTCTTTATTTTGAAACAGGGTCTCACTAAATAGCTGAGACTGGCTGCAAACCTGGATCCTCCAGTCTCAGCCTCCCAAGTACTGGGATTACAAGCCTGTGCCACCGCGCCCAGTGAAAGATACTTTTTTTAATCATAATCTTGTATGGATTTAGAACCATTTCATTCTTATCTTGAAACTTGAATACAAGTTTGTGGGTATATGTGAACATTTAATAATTAGAAAATTCCTACACATCTGCTAGCATTATATGATTTTTTTAAAGCATTTGAAATATACTAGTCTTTTATGTTTTCTTTATAATTTCTGTAACACCTAGTATGTTATCTTACTGATACTTTGTTAGATAGGCAGAGAAAATAAAACCAGTTATATATATGTACATATATACACAAACACATACATGTAAATATACTTTTAAATTTTGCGAACATTATTATTATTTTATTTTTTTAGGTACTAGTTGTTGAACCCAGGAGCATTCTACCTCTGAGCTACACCCCTAGTCCTATTTTTTATTCTTTATTTTGAAACAGGGTCTCACTAAGTTGTGGAGGGCCTCACGAAGTGTCTCAGCCTCCCAAGGACTGGGATTACAAGCATGCTTCACCATGCCTGGCTGGGGAACATTAAATAAAGACTTTTCTTCTAAAATCAAGCTTTTCTTTGCCAGATAGAAATTGAGTTTAGCTAACCGATGGAACTTCTGGCAGTGTAATAATTTTATTTTCATAGAATATCATATATGGTTGTAATGTTATAAGCTAGCTCTGATCTAGAAATGAATGGGTGGGAATAGAATTAACTAAATTCCATAGAATTGTGTGCATTCTTTTTCTCACCTGCCATTTAAAAAAAATTTGCAAAAAGTTAGACTGAAAAATTGCTAACGTTGCTCTTTCCTTTTTCAAAATTTTAGGCCCACCCAAAATATTTGAGTTGTATTGCAATCAGCTGTTTTTTCCTGGCTGCCAAGACTGTTGAAGAAGATGAGGTAATAAATCCTTTTAAGATTAGTTATGTTTCTTTTTTGAAAATTTTTCTCTATTAACTACCTTTTTATTTGCCAAAACAAAGCTTAAAATTTTTTTTTGTCTTCTCCTTTTTGTCCCTGTTCCTTGCTTGGGATAGAAAATTCCAGTGCTGAAAGTATTGGCAAGAGATAGCTTCTGTGGATGTTCCTCATCTGAAATTTTGAGAATGGAGAGAATTATTCTGGATAAGTTGAATTGGGATCTTCACACAGCCACACCATTGGATTTTCTTCACATTGTAAGTATACTCTGAAGTCTTTGTTTCTTAATTGAGTCTGTAGCTCTATTTCAGTAACTTCAAAAAGAGATTCACTCATTTATTTTGTATTGATTTTTAGGAAAAGAATATTGAAATTAGCCAATGAAAAATTAGGAATTGGGATATGTGTCAAATCACCAACACTAAAGTTGCAAACTTAGAAATTGTGTAATATCTGAAGTTACATCAATTTCTATACATAATTTCTTAGAGACGTAAAATTAAAATAATATTTTTGTGACTTTTCAGTTCCATGCCATTGCAGTGTCAACTAGGCCACAGTTACTTTTCACTTTGCCCAAATTGAGCCCCTCTCAACATTTGGCAGTCCTTACCAAGCAATTACTTCACTGTATGGCCTGCAACCAACTTCTGCAATTCAAAGGATCCATGCTTGCTTTGGCCATGGTTAGTTTGGAAATGGAGAAACTCATTCCTGATTGGCTTCCTCTTACAATTGAACTGCTTCAGAAAGCACAGGTAGGTATCAGTCTAATTAAATAGTTCTTGTTTTAAGTTTTTCTCTTATTGGAAATACATAGGGTTTCCAGATGGTTATAAAACTAAAGACATGTCTGATATTGTAATGGCAAACCATTCCTAAGAGTTGGCAAGAGTAAAGTGTTATACACTTTAGACTTGTGGGCTAGGTGTCTTTTTTTCTCTTACAAAATTTAGGTAGTATTTTTTTATTTTCAACCCTTTTCCTTTATTATCTTTAAATAAAAATCTTCAACAATTAAGGTTTCAACATATTCTCCTTTAGTTTTGTATAAAGTAACTTTTAGCTGTATCTGTAGGTTTCATGAAGTACTTCTCTACTTTGCCTATTTTATGTAAATATCCCCCCCAAAACTAAAAAGTTGCATTTTAGACAATTTATTGTTGGCCAGAAAGTGAAGTATTTATATCAGACTCAGAGGGAAGCTGCCTTTCTGAAAGGAATTGTGTCCTGATAGTTCTTACTATTGACTAAGATTAAGATTAGTTTATAACTCATATCTACAAACTGTTAAAAAAAATGTTATAGGCTGATAAATTATTAGCCACCTAAGTGAAATGTAAAGGCTTTTAGGTGGTGAAAATTCTCATTCAAATGTAAAGTTAATAGTAAGTGCTGTATGTTGACAGCTACTTGGAGAGAAGCCATACTGGTTCTAGGTTCTATTTGTGTCACCAAATAGAATTCACCAAGTTTACATCTGCTGCAAACCATATTCCTCTGCCAGCTATGTCCATAAAAGACTCAGGAGCCTACTTTCCCTTTACATGACCCTGTTTGTTCTCTTAGCAACAGATAATTTTATTTATTTATTTAGAAAATTTTAAAATTCTGAGCTTAAAAACGTTTGAGCCAGGCATGGTGGTATACACTTGTAATCCCGGTACTTGGGAAGCTGAGACAAACAGGTTTGAAGCCAGTCTCAGCAATTTAGTAAGACTCTTTTTCCAGATAAGAGATAAAATAGGTCTGGGAGTGTAGCCCAGAGGTAGGAGGTCCCTGGGTTCCACCCCCAGTACCACCAAAAAATGAAACAAAACCCATTTTGCAATATAAAAAGAACTGATTGTAGCAAAGAATTGCAGTTATTACTGTTTTATCCTATAGCAAAAGAATACAAAAGAGAAAAATTTCACTCTAGTAGGATAGTTAAAATTGATATTATAGATGTGAGCTCTGAAAGTTCAGAAGAATTTTAGTGCTACCCCCTTAGCTTCTGAGAATTTCATGCTCTAGTTTTTAAACAGAAGAACTGAGTCTACATATTAAAGATAATGATGTGATCAGTATGTTAGCCAGACCTTTACCTATGTAGTATATGTCTGTTACAAGGGAGATATATTCTTTTAATAAAGAGCATATCTTAAAATAATTTAGTGTCTCTTACCTTGAATTAAATTCTGTAATGAAAATCCTTGGAGGTAGTTGCTATTTAGTGAGGATTTTTAGAAGCTCATTAACCATCATGTAAATTAATAGCATGACACAGAGAGTTTACTATTTGTCTGTGTAAAGTGTTGGAAAATAAAGTTGAATGTTAATCTTCCACAATACACTGTGAAATGGAGAGAACAAGCATTAATAGAAAACCTCCTGTATCACATTATTATAATAACAATTATTATTTTTTGTGTGATAACTAGGGATTGAACCCATGGACATTCTACCTCTGAACTATACTCCCAGTCTTTTTTTTTTTAAGTTGCTAAGGTTCTCACTAAGTTGCTGAGGCTGTCCTTGCACCCATGATCCTCCTGTCTCAGCCTCTCAAGTACTGGGATTATAAGTGTATGCCATCATACCTGGTTTATTAGATTATTTTTCTATTGGAACAAATGACCTATCTCTAAATGCCTCCGGTGTTGGCCTCTGTGTCTATTCAAGTTAGTACAGGGGGGAAAAAAATGCTACATGAGATGTTAATGTCACAAAGGTCAGATTTTGAAGCATAAATATTAATATAGGTTGCAAATAATAAAGTGTTTTCTGTATCTTCAAGAGTCTGTTTTAAGCCGGGCGTGGTGGCGCACGCTTGTAATCCCAGCATTTGGGAGGCTGAGACCGGAGGATCCGGGTTCGCGGCCAGCCTCAGCTACCTAGTGAGGCACTCCGCAACTTAGTGAGACTCGGTTTCAAAATAAAGAATAAAAAATAGGGCTGGGGGTGTAGCTCAAAGGTAGAATGCCCCTGAGTTCAATCCCCAGTACCGCAAAAAAAAATAAATAAATAAAGAGTCTGTTTTTAAAGAACATTGGAGAATCTGCTGATTATCTTTGGTCTGTTTTCTGGGGCTAGAAGAAAGTATTCCCTGAAACTTATTTCCCCCTCAACTAAAGTAGTATTATAAACTTGATATTTGACAGGATCTTCATAGAAATCATTTCATTCAACTCCTTTATTTTACAGCTCCAGTTTGGGAATTTGGGGCTTTCTTAGAGACATATAGAACTACTTAGTAGTAAAGAAGACTTAAAAGAACCAGTGTTTTTTCAATGCCACACAGACCTTAAAGATTCTAATCCAGGGATTTTCAGAATCTTTTAGAAATGGAACCCTTTCTCTCCCCTCCTTCCCTTACCCCAACAAAATGTTGTAAACACACAATCCCAGAGTACAGACAAGAAAATTCAGGGCAGAGACTTGTTGGGGTACAGGCTGATGACCAACTCTTGTGGCCCTTCGCTGATGGCTCCTGGTTCTTCTGGACTCAGTTCACCTGTATTCAGGTTGGAATACCGGGTATAGTATCTCTCTGAGACCTGTCAAGGCCTCATCGAGTATAAGAAATTCTTGCATCAGACTGGTGAGATCATACTAATATTACGCACAAAGCCTTTTCCTTTCCATAAGCTGTTTGGACATAGTTTGAAAATCACTGTTCCACTTTCATATATGTGTGTGTGTGTTTGTTTATAGTCCATAAGCATTTATTGAGAGCCCTATGATCTATCTACACATTGGGAAAGTGTTTTGTTGCTGAGGACTCTGTTACATGTAGTGTTCAAGTTGCAGTGAGGACAAGCTCACAAAATTTGGTAGGGACCTTGGATCTTGGTCTAGCAGTTGTTCTCTAAAACCAGCTTGGGCTGATGACCAACTCTTGTGGACCATCGCTGATGGCTCCCGGTTCTTCTGGACTCAGTTCTGTCTTTGCTAAGTTCACCTGTATTCATTTTGGAATACTGGGTATAGTGTTTCTATGAGACCTGTGACAAGGCCTCATTGAGTATAGGAAATTCTTGCATCAGACTGGCGAGATCATACTATTACTTTTTTTTTGGTGGTGGTGGTGGTGGTGGTGGTGATGGTGGTGGTTTTGGAGATCAAACCCAGGGCCTTGCTCATTCAAGACAAGTGCTCTGCTACTGAGCTATACCCCCAGTTCAGTGCCAGTATTGCTTCTGACATGATTTCTAATGTCTTGGTTTGAGAGACAATCTATCTGCAGACATTTGTGCTATGAGGAAGACACTATCACTAACTCTGCCTTTGTCTCCTCTGGACTTGGGACAAAGTATGGTGACTGCTCTGGTTTGAAAGGCAAACATCCTCTTGTCCCTTCTAGTCTTTCCCCTACTTTCCTCCCTCTGCAAGCTCTTGTGCTGTCTGTTGGTCTCCACTCTAGGATGGCTAAACCTCTTTCTTACCCCTTTGACCCTTGCTCTACTTAAGTCACTGTGCTCATGCCTTCCTCTTCTGACAGATGTAGCCCACTCTTAATTTTCAGGGTATTAACCCTACCCACGTTAGTAAGGTGATCTCCCTAATTTCTAGCCAAGTAGTAGAAGTATGTATTCTGGCTTAAAACTAAGTGAGAGTTAAAAAGCAGACTCTCCCTATCCAGGGAGTCCTGGTTCTTCCTGAAGGTGTCTAAGGTTAACTAGTTGCTCAGCAGATATTTTCAGTTCTTGCTGCCCACCTGGATCCATCTGGACCTATCACATGTCATGCTATTCTGTTCCCCCTTCTCATCAGTAACCTATTTGCATGTATGTCTTAGTGCTACTTAACCCAGGCCCTTGGTGAACTAAATTTGTGTTTACTTTTCTAACAAAGGATACTTAGAAATGGTCACCATTCAAATTTGTAGAAATTACCAATAATGGTTCTCTTGACACCCTGTAATTAAGTGTTCATTTAAGCTGGGTGTGGTGGCACATGCTTATAATCTAGTACTTGGGAGGCCAAGATAGGAGGATCATAGATTTGCAGTCAGCCTCAGCAATTTAGAGAGGCCCTCTGCAACTTAGTGAAATCCTATCTCAAAATAAAAATAAGGCTGGGAGTGTAGCTCAGAGGCAGAATACCCCTGGATTCAATTCTCTGTACCATAAAAAAAATGTTCATTTAAAATGTTTTTAACAAATCTATAAGGGACTTTTCTGGCATCTAGAATTGTAGTAATTCCAGTATAAGTACTTGTTTTTACCACTGGATCTTAACATGGATCAACATAATTTATAATGTTCTTTCTAGCTATGTCTCTTTCTTCCAGTCTGTATCTCTAAAATATAATTTCATATCTTTTCTACACAAAAATTATGACATAGTTTTCCCTTTAAATATATATGTTGTTTTTTCAGGATTCTACCGTGATATTTACTATGCCCAGTAATCAAGGTATTAGAATATTTGTGGTACTTTTACTTTTCTAGGATGCAAAGTGTCATTTAGTTGCTAAAGAATAGCTCATTAAACTGGAAACATTTTAGAAATAACTTCTACACTGTAGTCTCTTTTCATTGCCCAGTTTCTGTGTTTCATTTCTAAAGTTACTTCTTGTTTATAGGCTTCTTGAAATTATCGTAGAAGCCATCCTTTGTGTTTTTGTTCCAGTTTGTAGCATTAGTCTGCTTTTTCTACATAAGACCTAATCTCCAGTAGTAATCTTGATGGGGAACTACTATCTTAAGTATTATGTGATTTTATTTCTTTTTTTTTTTTTTTTTTTTTTTTTGGCGGTACTGGGGATTGAACTCAGGGGCATTCTACCTCCGAGCTATACCCCCAGCCCTATTTTTTTATTCTTTATTTTGAAACCGAGTCTCACTAAGTTGCGGAGTGCCTCACTAGGTAGCTGAGGCTGGCCGCGAACCCGGATCCTCCGGTCTCAGCCTCCTGAATGCTGGGATTACAAGCGTGCGCCACCACGCCTGGCATGTGATTTTATTTCTTTTAAGGAAAAAATTTAATGTTACTTGTCTTACTCATGGTATGTTATCAAATGCCTTTCAAAGTAGAGGGGATAAGTCAGTGAACAAAGTGTTAGATATTAAAATCTATTTTCACATATTATTTGACTATTTCAGGTATTTTACATTTATCTTCCATGTTGATGAATTACAAGCCTTTCATACTTCTTTCTACTGGTTCTTTCCTGGTTAACAATATGATATGTTTAGAGAAAAAATTAATTTTGTGACCAAATGTATTCTTAATAGAATGTTTTATTTTCTCTAAGTATTGCAAACAGTCATGCTGGTTATATAGAGATGAATAAGACTTTAAGAAAGGTTCAAAATATCTATAATTTGCACAGAAGTGGAAAAAAGTGATTCCTGGTAGTTAGATGGCCAAGAGAAGCTTCCTGGAGGTAATGGTTTTCAACCAGGCTTAGAGAGGATGGGCAGTACAATTTCATGAGGTAGAAATAAGATGAGCAAGGGGAAAGTTTGTGTACAAATAGACCAGGTTTATTTGGCAAGAATGTAGAACATAAATTTGGGGGTATGCTAGGAAGTAAGGCTGGCAAAAGAGGTTGGGACAGATTATAGAGAGCCTTATCAATACTAAGCTAAGGAATTTAGCTTATTTTCAGTAGGTGCTGCTAAAGAAATTTGAATAGGAAGAAATATATGATGCTGTAAAAAAATTATTTTGATAGAGCCATAGTTATAGGAAAAGGACAGAGACTAATTACTACAGGTAAGATTTTGAAGGCCTTCCTTGTGCAGTAATTGTGCTAGAAACTTAAGGACTAAAAGATGGGTATGATATAATGCTTATAACTTAAAATATCATAGTCTAAACTGAAAAGGTCAAGTGGTTATATAGAGTATTCCAATACAGTAGAGTAGTATGATGACAGATTGATATACAGATGACTGTGGAAATTGGGGTATTCATGGGGATGTTTGGGAAGTGAAGTGTGACTCAAAAGGATTGATGGCTGAACTGCCCTGAAGAAATAAGTAGGAATTAGCAGAATTCCCAAATTAAACATTAACCAAACATTTCTTCCTAGCATTGTTAATGTTAAGTCTTATTTTCTAAAAAATTATAACCTGCCTAAAAGTTCTAATTTATTACTTTAAACAACACTAAAATTGGGTTAAATTCTTAGCTAGGAAGCTTCCCATTCATTATTTAATTTTTTCTTTTTCCTTGCCTCTGGCTTTTTCCTTAAATTCTTTTTTTTTCCTTCGGTACTGGGGATTGAACCCAGGGGCATTCTATCTCCGAGCTATACCCCCAGCCCTATTTTTTATTCTTTATTTTGAAACAGGGTTTCACTAAGTTGCGGAGGACCTCACTAAGTAGCTGATGCTGGCCGTCAACCCGGATCCTCCGGTTCAGCCTCCCAAATGCTGGGATTACAAGCATGTGCCATCACACCTGGCCCTTAAATTCTTAATGAGTATTTATCCATTGTTTTGATCTTCACAGAAAAAAATTAGCAGCAGCCAAGAGGAAGACATTGGTTATATTGCAGTAGACAAAAAAGAATTGTTTTTACTCTAAATAAATGTCCAGCATATATTAGCAAATACAGAATTCAATTGCCAAAGATACAAATACAAATTTGGACATAATAGGCTGAGGAATCAATTTTGAGGTAGAAGATGTGGGGAGAAGAAAGCTGAAGGGACAAGAGGGCATAGAAAGGAAACATGACCCAGCAAAGACGACAGAACATATGTTAATGATGAACATTGTGTTTTTTGTTTTTGTTTTTTTCCTTGGCCCAGATGGACAGCTCCCAGTTGATCCACTGTCGGGAGCTTGTGGCACATCACCTTTCTACTCTGCAGTCTTCTCTGCCTCTAAATTCCGTTTATGTCTACCGTCCCCTCAAGCACACTCTGGTGACCTGTGACAAAGGAGCGTTCAGATTACATCCCTCCTCTGTGTCAGGCCCAGATTTCTCCAAGGACAACAGCAAGCCAGAAGTGCCAGTCAGAGGTACTGCAGCCTTCTACCATCATCTCCCAGCTGCCAGTGGGTGCAAGCATGCCTCTGCTAAACGCAAAGTAGAGGAAATGGAAGTGGATGATTTCTATGATGGAATCAAACGTCTTTATAATGAAGATAATGCTTCAGAAAATGTGGGTTCTGTGTGTGGCACTGATTTGTCTAGACAAGAGGGACATGCTTCCCCTTGTCCACCTTTACAGCCTGTTTCTGTCATGTAATTTCAACAAGTGTTACCTTCTATTGCAAACTAAGGTTGACTACTCTGGGAATTGAGTATATGCAAAACCAGGAAAGGCTATAAAGGGCTGTATACCTTATCAGGCTGATTTGAAGTGAACCAGAGGGGGAGGTGAGAAACTTTATTTACTTATGTGGCTAATTATAATTCAACATTATTTTAAAGCCCAAATATATATAAATATAGAGATAAAACTCAAAAGATCCAAAATATTTTTAAGAAGTAAAAAAATTCCTTTGTAGTCAGTTCCACTCTTCTCTGCCAAAATGTAGTTTGCCCCATGTCATAAATTCACGTTTAGTGTTCTAAAAATACCTCCAAAAGTCAGAGCTAGCAAGCCTTGTTCCCAGCATCCTGATTTAATTTTTTTGTAGCTTTTGCTTGCTTCTCTATTGAATACATAATGAATTTTATGCATGTTGATCTACATACTCTAACTTCCATTGAATAGATAACACCCCCCCATTTTGTTTAGCAGTTTAATAAATTATTTCAGCGTGATACCCATGTTTAATTCATGATTCAGAGCTCAGTTTGACAAGGGTACTTTGGAATTGTCCTATATGAATCAGAGGTGGTAATAGAAAAAGTTTCCATATTACCACATTGATTTTGTCTTTATCTCATTTCAATTTTTAGTTTAAAAACCAAAATAACTTAATTTTTGCTTATCTTAAATTGAAACTTTAAAAATGGCATGTAATTAGGACACAAATTTGTTGAAGGCAGTTTTGACAGGTGTATAAAAGAATTTGTGATAATATACCCAGGTGCTCACCAAAGAAACATGTATGTGATACATAATTAGATTTTTGTAACTGATCTGTTTTCACTCATAATCAGTAGGAGAGACTGTCTAGATGTTGGGGCAGCTCTATGATTTGGATCTGTAACATATAATAACTGAATTTTAGTACCCTAGTTTTATGTTAAACTATTAGGATTTTCTTGATAAAAAAGTTAATTCTCCCTGTCTCCCAACCTACCTATATTTCTCTTATTTCTGGATCTTTGAGCTCCCTTTGCAGTCTGAAGAAGGTATTGCAGTCAAAACCATGTTTTGATGGTAAGCCTCTGGTAGCAATAAAAAGTTGTCCTTAACCTTTGTATGTGTACAAGCATTTTTTTTGCTAATGAAGGGGTATGGGTTCCTGTTTGATTAGGTACTAGTTCAACTAAGGAAACTAAGAATGTCCTTACTGAAAATAGAACGTGAGGGAAAAAAGATTTGAATAACTGAAGGATATAGGACTTAATTTATTCATTCATTTATTTCTGGTGCTGTGGGGTTGAACCCAGGGACATTCTATCTCTGAACTACACTCCGAGCCTTATTTCACTACTTATTTTTAAACAAACAGGGTTTCACTAAGTTGTGGGCCTAAGTTGCTGAGGCTGGCCATGAACCTTGGGATCCTCCTGTCTCAGCATCCCACGTACTGAGATTACAAGTGTGCACCACCACACCCAGCTAGGATGTAGGTTCTTTAGACATAAGAATTTTACCTTTATAGTATTTTCTCACTGGTGAACTCTGAGTCTTCTACAGTAAATACTCATCCTAATAGAACTGTTTATTAGAGCAGGCTCAGACCCTTATCGAGAGCATGCCATTTTTAGCTCACTGATTTTCTTCAGGTTTACCAGTGCAAGGCTATTCTCAGGTCAGCATCTGGCTTTTCAGAAATTCTTGTGGAAGGGTTGACTGCCTACCTATTTTAAGACCTTACAATCTAGTTGAAGGGGACACATTCATGGCTGAGTGCAAGGAGTGGTGGGAGGGAAGACAAACTGTGAAGATAGCAAGGAATCGGTTTCGTATTCATATAAATACACAAAGTTCCACATCCTGATTTTTCGTCTGATTCCATTCCTCAATTCTGAATTGGGGAAGCTATGGAAGCTCATAACTACATATGTTCATAGTATCTGTAAAACAAATGACACTTACCTCTCACCCCTGGAACACATTTAACTCATGAAGCTGTAGTTTTGTTATATAGAAAGCCAGGGATAAAATTTGAGTCGAGGGTTAGGACTTGTGCAGTTACGTGTTCCCTGCCATAGTCTTAGAGACCCCAGCCTCTTACTCATGACCTACTCTGGGCTCTTGAGAACTTTGGTTTGAGACAAATAGCATATATTCGACTTTTCATAAAGAATATTTCTGCTGTTAAAATTAGTTTCTCTGTTACCTGAAACTTATTAGCCTAAGTCTTGGAGTCACATCACATATCCATGATGTGGAAATTTGAGCTTTATGGATCAATTGGTGCCTCCTGGTGGTTAAAAGACCTATCAGTCCATGAAGTTTCTGGAAAGGCAGGGGAATAAGCTCCAGTCTTTGAAGAGACTAGGAGAAACTTTCTGAAAAACTGATATGAAGCTGTTTGTCAGTGGAGAACTAAATGTTTTCCCCAGACAGATAATGGTCATTGTGTGGAGGAGGGCAGGGAGAGCTGGGAATGAGTGCCCCCCCAACACCAAAGAAATATAACTGATTTGCCAGAAATATTCCTGACAAAAGGTCACAGTGGCACATGCCTGTAATCCTACCAACTTGAGAGGCTGAGGCAGGAGGATCACAAGTTTGAGGCCAGCCTGGGCAATTTAGCAAGATCCTGTCTCAAAGGACTGGGATGTAGCTCGAAGGTAGAATTCTCCTGGGTTCAATCCATAATACCACAAAATAAAAATAAAAAGGGCTCAGGATAGAGCTGAGTAGTTGAGTAACCCCTGGGCTCAATCTCTAGTAGTCCCCCACCCCCACACCAAAAGAAAAAAAAAAAAAAAGCCTGACATTACCTTTGCCTCTGAAGAAAGATGATAGCTCTTCACCTAGCTAAGCTTGTAAGACTCTGCCTCTGGTTCCTACTGTTGAAATTGAGACATTGGTGTCTGCCCACCCAAGAAGTACTATTTCTTTTGAATGACAGAGCCAACCACCTGTGTGTCCTGTACTCTATATACCTGGATTGTCAAGCTTCCCAATTTGCCCACTTGAGTTCCTGAAACAGGAAATCATACTGTTTTTGAACTTTACTGCCCCAAGCAGCATGGTGGTCTTTCCCTTGAGAAGAAAATGTCAAACTCCTGATGCTCAGCCAACATGGTGGAGAGCGAATCTTCCCTTAGGGTAGTCTGTACATTCACAACTGGAAAGGGAAGATGGTGTGCCTAACATTCTTGTCATTGTCCTTGACAGTGAAGCATTCCCAGTTTCCATCAACAAATTTGAGAGTTGGAGGGTTGTCCAATGCCACATGGCTGAGAATTTTGAACAGGGTTCAACTTCTAACTCACCTTAAACCTTTACCCTTCCTATTTGACATGTTTTGTGTAAAGCTGCCCAAATTCTTAATATTAGCCTTTAAACCATGTTGTTAAAAGAATGTCTCCTATACTCATTAAATAATGCTGTGAGCTTTAGCCACTAGATGGTGCTTCCAGGAAAAGAATAAAACATCTTTTTAAATTTCTAGAAATCGAGTATCGAGCTGTTTGGGTTTACTACATAGTAATGAGCTAAGCCCCATTATATCAACATTTTTGTGTGTGTGTGGTATTGGGGATTGAACCCAGGGGCATTCTAATTATAGCATTATTATTATTTTATTGTACTGGGAACAGTCTTCTGAGCTATACCCCCAGCCCTACTTTTTATTATTTGAGTAGGGTTTCACTAAATTGTGGAGCCTGGCTGTGAACCTGTGATCCTCCTGTCTTAGCCTCCCAAATACAAGAACTATAGGTGTGCACCACCACACCCAGCTCTACATTAACGTCTTTTGTAGTTATAAGTTCATGTCACTAAGCTTCAAGTGGCTTGTGCATGTGAGACAGGGAACTTAAGATCAGTCAAGGAAAGGGACAGATGATGCCTGAATAAGTCTTGGACACAGGTTTTTTTTTGGGGGGGGCAGGGTTGGGGAACAGAACCAGTTTTACAAATTAAGCAGGATTGTACGGTCCCTCAAAGTAGCCTAGGAATACAATTGAAAGGGCATGGAAACAGCCAGGTCCCCAAACCTGCTTTTGGTTTGGTTTGAGTTGGATTCAGCCAATCAGTGGTTCTTATGCCACACTAATGTTAAGACCCAGACCTAGGACAGAGACATAATCCCCTTATGCCATCTCTTGATTAGTATTCATTTGAAAGGTGTATTAAGTAGTTCCTAAGCCTCTGAGTTAGAGATGAAATGAGAACTCACTCTTTCCTTAGCTTGACTCTTACAGTATAACCCTAATGAATCAAATGCCAGCACTGTCAACCTTTGTTACACAATCCTTAAGGCACTGGAGGGGAAGGAGAAAGAGACCACAACCCATTTTAAGTAACCCTGGGCACAGTGAACTGGTTTCTCCTTTCCTGTCAACAGCTTATTTTGTTAGGCAGTAGGACACTTCAGAATGAAGGGTAACCTTAGGCAAACAACCTTGGAAATCCAGTCAGTAGGGAATGGGACCCTTTTGCTTTTCAGAAAATGTTACTTCTAAATCTTTCTTCAGCAGATGCACTGGCATAGAAGAGGCCTTACCTTTTCCTTTACTCCAAAAATTTGCTGCACTTAGGAGGTACATACAGAGGAAGATGTGCAATTAATACAGTGTGGTTACATCCCTATAGGCCTGGTACATTATATAGTTAAAGTTTAGGAAGTGGATGGGGGAGCAGGATGGGTGGATATAAAAAGCAAAGGGAGACAGAACGGCTAGACCTATTTCTAAAAGCCTTATACAGAGGAGGCATGGGTTAAGCCCAGTTCCTTACAGTGTTATTTCTCTCTTAACTCACGCGTGCGCACACACACACATACTTGTTCGTTTGTGGTACAGGGACTGGCCTCATAATAATAGCCACTGTCTCCTGTGATGTCGGTGCCATAATTTCAAGAGTTTCCATATTGGATTGAAAGGTCATTCATCCCATGGCACTGCAGATGATTTGAGGCAGATGTGGACTTTTAGTGCCTCCCATGCTGTTCAGCTGACAACAATCGGATGGCATTTATAGAGAGCAGGAGGAGTGGCAAGGACAGAAAGGGAGGTGCCTGAATACCTGCACTCTCAATTAGCCTTCTCAAATGAACACATTCAGTCCAGTCAGCAGTCACAAGGACTAGATAAGGATTGAAGCACAAGGATCTTGGAAGCCCCAGTGCCCTCTCAATCTCCAGGGGAGAAAGATGGTAAATCATCTGCAAAGCAATAGGTTTTAGGCAGGAAGTTCTTCTAAATACAGTAGGAATTATATAGTTTCTCAGACATCCCCAGCTATTTATCCATAATCTGTGGCCCGTGGTGTACAAAAACCATAACTAATAACTAAGAAGGAAGTTTCATAAAGTACTGTTGATTTTATTTATTTGGGGTTCTTGGATAATTGAACCCAGGGGCATTCTACCCCTGAACTACACTACCCCTGCCCTTTTTATTTTGAAAGTCTTGCTAAATTGCTGAGGGTCTTATTAAGTTGCTAAAGCTGGCCTCAAACCTGCAATTCTTCTATCTTGGTCTCCCATGGGATTCCAGGTGTATGCTGTGATACCAGCTAGTCAGTCGATTTTAAAACCAACTGACTCTGAAAGTCAGACCTCTCCTTTATCCATGTGCTATGCTAATCTCAAGCAGATCACCTAGACTATGCTAGTATGAGGCAGACTCATCACCCATGGAAGTATGTTCTGATGGCTCAGTTCTCCCTGCTCTTCTTTTCCATAATCTAGCTTGAGTTAAGCCAATAATTTTGATTATTGCCAATAATTGTCCCTAGGATGGTTTCACATCCCTTAGTTGGTCAGCCAGGAAACCTTGAGAACCTACCAGTTTTGTCAACACTTGAGAAAAGGAACCAACTGAGGACAAATATCAAACCAATGGCAAGGAGAGAGAGGACAAGGACTTGGCCAGTGGTGTCCCTGACCAGCCCTCTGAGGGTACTGAGTGGAGGCTAATACTTAGCATAATCTCTATTCCCATGGAGATGATGACTCTTCACCTACCCTGAGGGGTAAAACAGAAAAAGGAGTACCATCATCAGGCCACATATTTCTCTACTTAGAAAAAATAATTCTAATTTTTAAACATTGTTCAATAAGTATCTTTACAACCTGGTGCAGAATATTTTAAAAATGAGTGATAGTATAAAGCTGATACTACAGTATAAAAGTCAGGAGCTTTAAAATAAAGCCAAGTGCATATAGTGATTACAGCAGTTTCACCGAGACCTACATAACTTACAAAACTGCTAACGTGTCATATTGTCATTAAAGAGTTGGTATCCCCCACCCTGCCACTGGTCACCTCAGTAGATTTCTACCTTTACAGACTGTAGTGTAATGTGAATGGGATGACGACTCATGGTTTGATCATTTAATGGCTCACATGAATCTGACTTGTATCTAGTAATAGTTCCTCCTTTTTTTTTTTTTTTTTTTTTTTGGTACTGGGGACTGAATCCAGAGTTATTATTCTGCCTCTGAGTCATAACCCCAGCCCTTTTTATTTTTATTGTTTTGAAACAGGGTCTCACTAAGTTGCTGAGGCTGTCCTTGATGCTGTGATCCTCCAGTCTCAGCCTCCCAAGTACTGGGATTATAGGTGAGCACACCGCACCCAGCTGTAATAGCTTCTTCCTAGGAGAGAAAGCTGCTTGCCAGCATGCTCATCCAGTTGCTCTCAGTAACTTCTTTCCAGGAATCAAAGCAGCAGCGACTGTTGCTTCATTATTTCACTGCCCAGTGGCAGCACAGGTAACCGTTTTTATACAGAGGGGACCACTCCTAAGTATCTTACCAAGAGTATTTTTGTGGCCTACCTACTGTGAGGCTGAAAAGTGAAGATATTAATGAGCAAAGCTATAGATAAGTGATGAACTTAGAAGGTAACTTAAAGTGCTTGACTATGCTCTACAGTAGATATGAATTTGAAAATTGTACCTTGACTATGAAAATTGCCTAAGAAGAGATAAGTAACCTAGCCTTGAATCTGACTCATAACAAGTCAGCCACAGACTCCCTCAACTGGCAGAAGTGTGTGTGTTTGGATATGGGTATATTTTAAGTGATCCAGTCAGAATGTTTTGACACCCAGTTTTGCAGATGTGGAGAAAGCCTCTTGGGTCACTCTGAGGCAATGTCAGTCAGAGCCATTGCTAACGATGCTGTCCTCTGGGAGGGGGTTAAGGGGTTCATTTCTCATGGTCCTGGACACAAAGTCCTGATTAAAAAAACCATGGACACAAAGTAAAGCAGAGCTGCACAACAAATAACAAGGCAGGGATGGGCCAGAGAGTTATTTGAAGCTAATTTTAAACATCAATTGAGCCCCAGAGGCAGAAAAGTCATCTATCCAACACTGGCACATTTTAAACATGATTAAGACTTGTAGATCAAAATCCTAGTAACAAAAAAAATGGGGATTTAAAAAAAAATTTCATGTAAGATAAGGATAGCATATTAAATAGAATTTTGTGACTTAACTTCACTTACAGTTCCCTTAAAGTGAGCTTAAGACTAGCATAATTTTGATTCTAAAAGTTAGAATAACCAATACAAATACCAGAACTTACTAACTGAAATTTTTTTTTTCTTGTTTCCCCAAAGCAGAATCCCAGTCCCCAAACAACTTATATAAGGGATGCAGGTAACAGAAAGAGTCAAATAAAATAACAATGGTTCCTGAATTTAAAGGAAGGATGCCCACTTCTCTCTCTCAAGAGGCAGATGGTCAGCTGAAAAATAAAAACATTGTATCAATAGGACACTCCAAAGGAAAAAATAGCAGCCATCTCTGTTCATGCAATATCAAATGTTTAAAAAAATAATAATCCCAAACACCCCACAAACCCACAAAACTAACAGATGGAAGGAACATGTTGCCCGATCTTATGACCTGATGGTGGCTGAGGATCCTGATGGGGCTGTTCATACTGTTGCTCATGGGACAAAGAGGTCAGTAGTTACCATGAGATCAAGTTGGCCCCGGAAGTGGAGCCACCTCAGGTTAGGGTCCATGAGTTCTCGGATCAGCAGCTTCAAGAACATGACAGCTAAGCCAGAGGATTCCAGCACGAGACCTTGGGTCTGGGCCCAAGTTCTCTGTTTCACTCAATTTCCTTTTTCCTTGTAATTAATATTATTAAGCATTGCTATTTTTAGCAGTGAAGTCACTTCAGTAGCCACTGTGGGCAGTGGTTTGTAAACAAACATTGACAAGTACAAACAGCAGTGCAATATTTGACCCAGACTTTAAAAGAACGGGAGGCGATGGTGGAAATGAGGTAACTCTTCCCCAACACGTGTGACAGACAGCTCCTGCTCTTCTAATGCTCAATGTCCATTAGGAGAGAGTAGGGCTTGTCAACAGGATGGTTACATAAAGAAGAAGCTACAGAAGAGAAAAAAGAAAGGTTCAGATTCAAATTTGGTTCTTAAAACTTAAAAAAAAAAGCGCTTCTCTACAAGCTGTGGAAGAACAGTGGTGTGTCAGTTAGAGGGATGAGGCCACTGAACACAGCTGGCGGTGTAGTGACAGCGGGGCCGCAGGCTGGGGAGGAGGAGGACAACTGCTGGGCATGAGGATCTGCAGGGCAGGCAGGGGCAGGAGTGGAGGGAAGTGGCGGAGACGGTGTGTGAGCTACAGGACATCACGTGGCAAGTGTCTAGGACAGCTGGAGCCGCCCACATGGCAGCGTTCATGGTCCACCACACGAGGCGAGGAAGCACAAGACATGGCCACCCCTAGTTCTTTTGTCCAATATAATCACATGTGTATGTACAGATGTATACCAAGCAGTGACTAAAAAGAACTCACAAAAGGGCACACAAAACAACGTTTGGGTAAAAATATATTTTCCCCCGCTTTTTGTCTTGGCACTAGTGATATATGCATAGATTACCTGTTCACCACTCTCCTACCTTAACAAACACCACATTACGCAGCAGGTTGCTGAGCGATTACTTTCATACTTGAAAAAAAAATGATGCTTCACAATAATACAATTATTTTAGTTCTTAAAAAAGACAAGTGTTTAACATGCAGCTTACATATATGACAATTCTGCATTAACACTGGATATTGATTACACAAGTTTTAGAAAACACATCGGTTATTTTCAAACAGCAAAATGACAAGGAGCTCCAGCTACAGGTTAAGGCATATCAGCATATTTTAAAATCGAGAAATAGACAAAGTTCTAATGCTGTTCACAGCTTAATTTTCAATTTATTTTTAAAAATTCCCTTCATCCCTACATACAAACTAGACTTTGTAGGTCGTAAGTCCCGCTAAAGAGTCATCACATACGTGTCCTGACAATGGAACCAGGACTTTTGAAAGCTGAGACTCGACAATTCCAGACACTTGCAAGTGGCAAAGCCAAGGGCTCTGAATGGACAGTTCTGGTAGGACCACACAGAGACAGGAGGACGTGGGCCAGGAACAGCTGGAAACCCCGACTCAACAGTCTGTATGAGAAACACTTATGGATATGCCAAGAAAGTGAGGAAATCTGGTGTACTTGTTTGAGGTACACAATATATGGAGAATAAGCATTATTGCTGGTGAATTACAAAGCAGGGAAGAACAATAACAACAAACCCTCGCCCGGCATGTATGAAATAGCTCCCCTGCTTGAGAGATGCCCTTTTGGATGAAACCTTGACCAATTGATACAGAGCCTAAGCTGGAAAAACATAGCTCCTGAATTACCAGTAACTCCTCATATAGCCCACACAACTGTTATAGGTCTGTACAGTCCAGAAGAAGCAAAACAGTGGTTATTAATGTTTGAACAGAAGATGTGGGGGTAGGACAGCCAGTGCTATCTAGCAAAAAAATTTCAAAAATGTGACCACTGTCACAGTTAGCACCAGGGAAAGGCCGTTTAACTAAGACCCAAAATTTAAGAGATCAGAAAGGCAGGCTGGCATAAAAGATTTTTTCTTCTTGCTTTTCTCCAGTGGAAGGTGGTAGTTTCTCATTCCAGCTTAATTTACATTGTAAGAATCAAGGACCCTCTGTAATATCTAATAACGCCAGTCACACTATATAGGACACAGACTGGTATTGGTATTTCTTACTTCCACATGGAGATAAAGGAGAAACTGAAAATATACACTGTGGAAAAAAATACAGATGTGGCCACTTTAGAGTCAGCTTTTTTTAAACAAAAGCTACTCAAATCATTATCTTCCTACCCCCTCCAAAAGGAAGAAAAAAAATCATCGATCCTATTTGTTTTCTCTAATTTTAAACAGTCAGAAAGATCTCAAAGGTTTCTTACTACTGTACTTACATGCAAAGGCGAAAGCACATCCAATTAGATTTGAGTGTATCATTTATTCCGTGCAGAGCCAAGGACTACTGTGAAAAAAGGCATAGATACAGAAAGAAAAAAGGGCAGCAATAACAAACTAAACAGGGCTGGAGAGCAGTGGTAGGAAGAGGTTCAGAAGCAACACATTTTTTTAGAAGAAGCTTCTATATGTTTCTTTTGATTTTTTATTCCCTGACTCTCCATACAATTTATTTTGCTGTGAAAAAATTTAATGCAAAAAAAAAAAAAAAACCCAATCCAACCAATCAATTAATAATTTTGGAATCAAAAAGTCAGCAGGATGCTTTTCGTGCTAGGCTCATTTTTTTAAAAGCTTTTAGGGATGCAAGAAATAGCATTTAAAAGTGTATCTTCTTTTATGAGGTACAAAAATGCTCACACAAGCAGAGGTCAGAACAAGCATACAACATAAATGTTCAAGCTTTTGTGTGTCCTCAGCACAGGAGCAAATGCAGCCCAAGGTTAGAGTCAGCATGCCACCTAGTCCTTGACTGCTAGCTGCAGACTAGAATGATTACTAAAAAACAAAAGCAAAGACAAAATGCTGGTCTGGTAGTTCCTCGGCCTGTAAAGACCACAACTGCTGCTGCTTCTAGTTTGAGCGTCTACCCAGCTTAATTTGCTCTGTAGTAAAACTCTTTACATTGCTTAAGTAAGCCTAGATCAGAGTTCGTAGAAACCATGCCTCTTCCCCCTAGAATGACTGGGTTTAAAGAGAAGGGGAGAACCCAAACCAAAAACAAACAAACAAACAAAAAAACCAAAACAGAAACTTTTGTTGGAATCAGATAGAATCTTAGAGTTTTTTTTTTTTTTTTTTTAGGTGTATGTGTTGGGAAGAGGGATGTGTATCATATTCTATCTTGTCTAACACAAAACTAGTGATGGTCAGGGGGAAAACCCAGAGGTGAAGTACAGGGGTCATGAGAAATGTTATCCTTTCAAGTAATCAAGTAATAAAACAGTAGAGAGAAAGCTGGGAGGATTTTAGGGGGAGTTGGAAGGGAGCTAAGCAGATGAAAGGAGAAAGTTCAGAAAGGAACACTCCAGAAAATAGATTAAATATGCCCTTCTCCATACAAATTAGGCAGGTGGCATATGTCCTGGCCTATGAATTAGTCCTAACCCTGGATGAGGTGAAGGGTCTGAGACATGAACAGCTCGTGGAGTTGGTCAATGAGAGGACCAGTGAGGAAAAGTCCTTCAAGACAACAGGATCTAAAATGCCAGCAAGGAAGCTAGAAGCGAGGTTGAATTTCTACTACCTTGACTCCTGGGTTGTGTTGCATTATTCCTCCCCATTTTTACCTTAAATTGATAGGGGCCTCTCAAATTTGTGCTGCAAATGTCATCATTCACGGCAATTTTTCTATTTGAAGTACTTGTGGCAATTTTTTTCTTGTGATTAGTGAAAAATTTTAATAGAAATACCAATATCCTGGAATCAGGCATGAGGTCCTGCTCCTTAGTCTGCTGAGAGCCAAGTGTAGGTGCATGTATGAACAATTTCTTACTGTAAGCGTTAAGTAGGCTATGGGAAGCCAACTGTCCTTTAGTGGAAGATCCTTCCACTAAGCAAAGGAGTATAACCCAACCTTTGAGATCTGAGTCTGTGGGAGGATGAAACATGAATGTGATGGTTTTCTGACACCAGCCCATGTCAACATGGCCAGGCTTCAAGAGGTGGACATTCAGATGCAGCCTCAACCCCTAGGAAGAGACAGTCTGAACATACCACAAGCTCCAGCCAAATAACTCTAGCAATTAAAATGACAAATTCATGCACATGTGAAAGTCAGCTATGACGCATACCCACCATTCTGCCTACAAACAAATCTACACTAGTTGGGGGCACGTGTGGAGAAGAGACAGAGTGAGTTCAGGACTGTGCAGTCATGGAGATGAATAACCCAGAAAAGGCAAGTTGTTGTCATGGCTACTCAGGGTTTTAGTTGCGCTGCTGAGGCGGTGAGAAGTTTTCACGTCAGATGTACAGGTAGCATTTTACCCCACTTTCAGCGGTCCAAAGCGACATACAAGTAACAGGCATGCTTCTGCTGCCATTCAGGACAAGCATAAAAGGCAAATCATTTACTTTCCAGAAACAAAGTCCAGCTGCTCAGAGCTTTTGCTGTTATTCCCTTGTTCTATCGTTTTCCACCACCCGAAAACATTCAGCAAAATGGGTTAAGAGTTATTGGTGTTTGGGGGAAGGGTAAAACAATAAAATAAAACAAAAGGACACAGATGGCAGAAATACACTATTACTGCAAAAGCAGGTGAATGCGGGAACATCCTTGGCTTGCCAGGCTTTATGTGAAGCTTGCACTGCAAGTTAAAAACAAAACAAAAAAGTTAGAAATAATAATAAATAAAAAAAGAAAGGAAAATTAGGCACGCCAGCACCAGCATTCGGTGATGGTGAATGCTCATGCAATGATTATGGAACTGACAGAAATTAAAAACCAAAAATTTGAGTAGGCTATTCTACATGACAAGCAAAAGCAAAATTTTAATACTGAATTAAAGAACATGTGGTTAGTGTTCATTTGCATGTAATTTAGAATTTACAAGTGACTTCTTGAAACCAGTGCATGTTCCAGTGGAAGGATTTGCTGTTTGTTTGTTTCTTTGTTTCTCAAGTTACATAAAACCATTATCTGTTAGATGTGGCTATCAAACTGATACTGAATAGGAGCTTCATCTTCCACTTCCGAGCTGCTGAAGGAGTCAGAGAATAAATATACAATAAATGCCTGTGTACAAACAACTTGAAAAGGTCTAAAGTAGCTTGGGGATTGGAATATAGTGGATGGAAGACATGCTACTAATCTAGTTGGGAAGGAAATAAAAAAGAAGAGTCATTCTATGGAGACAGCTAGACCAATGCCAGGAGCTTTCCCCCTCTTTTAGTTATAAAGCAATGCCAAACCTGAGACCCATGTCTAATTTTAGGCAAATCCAAAACATGCAATTTTATTCCTTAGCAAAAATCAAAATATATACTTATATATTTTTAAAAGGTGAGTAGATGGTTGTGTAAACTATATACATATATTACATGCCGGTTTTAAAACGATGAATTTGAAAGCTGTCTTTTGGGACAGATGCATCTTAATCAGCAAATGCCTGCTGGTAATTGTGAAAAACACTTTCTCTAGAAGAGATGATCACTGTCCATGGAACAACTTACCCCTGGGCAGTCCCACCACTGTGGTGCAGCCGCAAACAAGGGAAGTGACTTGGTGGCCAGAGATGGCAGGAGGTGGGGTCCAGCTAATGGCAGTGCCAAGGTTAGTCTACTTTGTCTGTAAGCTTAGGAAATGTTATGTACTCTCATGCCACTACAGGTCAAGAAGTATAAAGCCTTACCTATGTTAAAAAAAAGGAGCATGTCATTAGAATAGAAAGAGAGAATTTAAAACTAAGTTAAGCTTGGAGGTGGAAGCATAGCAGGTAAATAAATTAGCATCTCTTTGTAAATTTCCTGCCTTATACCAGGAAAGCCAGCTCCTCAGAGTTGTGTGTGGTAACTCTTGTACCTGCTTCTGCTTCTGCTCCGAGAGGAGAAAAAGGCTTACTATTTCTGTTCAAGGTGCTTGGGTTGCCCTAGTGACTGTCTTTCTGTGGTCCTCTCGAGCCAAAAACCCTCCCAAGGCAATAAGAGGGGTGGTTTTGTGGGGGAGGGGGGTCTTGTTGTTGTTACTTTTGCACTTCAAGCTTCCAACTGGCCATTGCTCTCGCGATACTTACCCAGGAAATGGGCAAAAAACTAGAAGTGACACAAAAATTCGTGCCACTGTCAGGCGCAGAACCTGGTGACTATTGTGAGCCAAGTCTAACACCATTAATGATAAATGAGAATATATAAATAAAGTTAAAGTGGAATTCACACAGACTTCATGTAAACTATAAAAGCATTATACATTGTTAAGTCCCAAGATGGGAAGCGGAGAACCTAACAAGTTGAAAGGAGCCAGGAAAAACCTCCCTACGCTGGAAAGTTTGTGACTAAATAGACTTTTTTATTCTTTAACGGAGGCACAATACTGATCAGCTCTTGGAATTTTTATTGCTTAAAGGCACATCCAGTATACATGAAATACTCTTTTAACACTGCTGGTCTTTTATAAACATTTTTTGTCTTAAAACTTGTACCTTTATGTACTCTACTGCTTCAGGGTAAGAAAATCTAGGCTTTGGGTTTCCTAAGCTGTTAGCTTTTTCTCTTTCGCTCACACTTATAGATGTGCGTGTACACAACACACACACACACACGCACACACACACACCTATTTTTATCTTGGGCTATGTTGGATCAAGGGTACAATGCCAAACAGCTTTCATTTGTCATCCTGAACCTCTGTGTGGAGAATGTCACCATTAGTGTCAAACATTCTGCCAACACTCGTGGTGACAAAGCATTTTCTTGAACTGGATTATAATCTAGACAATCAATTCTCAGGATTAATCCAGTATAACCAAATTTGGGACCCTTGAACTCCTTTAGTCACTTGAGTCTGCACCAACCCCAGTTAAAATCACACCTCACTACGCCAACTACTTTTGTTACTAGATCTTTTGATCTCTTGACACATTTCCTACCACCTCGGAGCTCAGGAGTCAGTGTGTATAAAGCCTGACTTAGTATTCTCCCAGCGTGTCACCGTAGCATTGCATTATGATCATCGCTGTGGGCAGCATCTCAAGGTTCCTTAGGGGTGGTGAGACTGCTCATGCCCACCAGGACTAAGCAGGCGACTGTGCTGGCTTTCCCTGCAACAACCTCAAGTAGGATTATGCAGAGACTCATCCTATGAGCTATATTTTCAAAGAGTAACTTTCTTTTCTTGCTCAAGTTTACTAGTTGTTTGCTTTTTCCTTAGAAACCTGGCACGTAAGAATGAGGAACAAGAATCCTGAAATCAGCTCCAGGTTTCTTTACAGCCACCCTACGATATGGCAGATTAAGTAAAGGAGGGCGGCGTCTGTTCTTAGGCCACCACAGGGGTTGTTTGCAGAGGTCTCCTTATCACTGTAGTTACTGCCAACCCCTGAGCTATTGTCACACACCTGTACTCTCTAGTCTTTAAGGTTATCTAAGGAGAGTTTCAAATCACAGGAGAATTTCAAGGAAGCTCAAGTCTCCCCCTGGAGGCAGACACCAGCTACTGGAGTGTCATAGGAAAGGACCAACTCAAGAGCAGAGCCTGATCCTTTGGCACATTACATCAAGGCCATATTTAAAAATGTTTTGTGTGTGGGTACAGGTGTGGCTTGGAGGTTGGGAGGGGTGCCTTAACTGGATGGACATTTTGATCACATTTCACAATAAGAAAAATCACCATCTTGTTGAATTTAGAAAAATTACTAGCAGCTCTTCCACACGTTTCTGTTTGGGAACAAGATTCTCAAGGACTGGCTCACCACACCTTACAAGACAGAGTAGGAAAACAATTTTAATAATCATGGTTTTAGGGTGCTCTTTACCAAAAGAGTCGTGAGAATTGTCTTCAGAGGTACTGAAGAGAAATTAACCTGTTTTCTCTGAGAATCCTAGTCTCGGTGCAGAAGATGCTACAGGAGATGACAGGTTACTCCAGTCCTGATTGCTTGATCAACGTGGCCAAGTTTTATAAATTAATCCTTGTGTACCCTTTAAAAATACTTTCAAAACCTTTATCATCTTCCCTCTACTGTAGAGAAAATACTTGCTTTTATTTTTCTGGTAACAGACCAGTTTCCAGTCTGTAAATGGGAAAGTAGACATGCAAGAGGAATAAATGGTTAGAGGTCCCCAGAAGATGGGGTGACACCTGCTTACTTTTTCTTATCCTTGTCCTTCTTGGTTTGCTGGGCCCCAGACTGCTGGGCCTGGGACTGCAGGAGCTGAGCTGCTGCCTTCTTCTTCTGGAAGTTGCTCACCTCCTCCTCAAGCTCCTTCTTCTTGTCTTCTACTTTCTTCTTCTCTTCTTGGTGTGTCCGCTTTAAGAGGTCAAACTTTTCATGCAGCTGGAAAGAAAAAAGAGAAAGAAGGGCTCAGTGAAGGGAATGAAAATCCTACTGAAAGTCCGTGGATCTGTTCAAACCCAAAACATGCATCACGTGGCTGCATTTGCTTAAGTACAGGAGTAAGGTGCCATTTTGGTGGCTTGCTGGCAGAGCTGGGCTAAGACACTGGGGCGCGCCCCTCCCAGTCCCAGGTTCCCATTCTACTTGAGCTCCTTTGGGCTTAAAATTCCTTGAACACTCTTCTCTCTAATAATAAGATATATGTTCATTTTTAAAAGGCATCCAGAAGAAGATAAAAATTATCCAGGATCCTAATAAAAAACTCACCCTAGTAGTAAAAGTGCTTTTTATTTCTAGTCTTTTTTCACCATGCATAAAATACATTTACTTAAGAGATACACACAATAAATATAAATATATGTATATATATATATATGTATACTGTGTGTTTGTGTGTATGTACACTGCATTGGCTGGTATGCTAAGATAATAAAAATAGTTCCAGAATCCTTAATTAAGATATTTAAAATGAGGAAACAGAGCTGCAAAGACCATATGATGAGGTCCAGAAACCTAAAATGTACTTACACCATGCATGATAAAATAAATCTGGCCAGGCATGGTAGGGCACACTTGTAATCCCAGTACTTGGGAGGCTGAGATAGGAGGATTGCAGGTTTGCAGCCAGCCTCAGCTACTTAGTGAAGCCCTCCACAACTTAGTGAGACCCTGTTTCAAAATAAAGAATAAAATAAGGCTCGCAGTATAGCTCAGAGTTGTAGAATGCCCCTGAGTTCAATCCCTAGTACCGAAAAAAAAAGAAAAGAAAAAAGTTAAAGTACTTGGACTGGTATGCAATCCTATGAAATGCAAGGCTTCTCCCAGGCTTCTGTCCCTCGAAGAAGGAGATGCCATTTACCTCTTTCTCTGCCTCTTTAAGTTCAGCCTCTTTCTCCTTCACTCTCATGACGAACATTTGTCTCATTTCTTCTTCTTTCTTCTGCAATTCTCCCAGGAATTCATTCCTTTTTGCTTCATATGTCTCCTGAAGACTATTCAGAATCCACAAACCAAGGACAGGATCATGAAATTGCATAATAAGGAAAACCAGTTCACATCATTTCTACCAATCTACTTCCAAAAAACAGATAAAGCTCCTGCTTACCATATTAAAGTGCAAATAAAATGATACTTTAAAATTTGTGTTGCAATTGAAAAGACAAGTACATCAAGAACCAGAAATGAGTCAATAAACACAAAGAAAAACTAAAGGTATATTGCTAATTAGCCACATTTTATCTTGCATACACTCACCCAGGGAAAACCTGGGCTGAAAATACGATTTTTGAATTTTAGAAGATGGAGGTGGCCTAGTATAGGGACTGAAATGAACAGGCCATGGAATCAGACAGAGCAGGGTATGAATTCTGGCCCCAACAACTAGCTGATCTTGTGAAGGCACGGTTTCTCCAAGCCTACAACTATAAGATGTGGATACAATAACACTTACTTCCCAGGGCTGTGATTATGAGAATTGGGTGCAGAAAGAGAGAGATAAAAGCAAAGGAAACTGTCAAGAACCTCAACAGAGAACCTACAGAGTGGGAGAAAATTTTTGCCAGTTACACTTCAGATAGAGGTTTAATATCTAGGATATATAAAGAACTCAAGAAAATCGCAACTAAGAAAGCAAATAACCCAATCAAAAAATGGGCAAAGGATCTAAATAGACACTTCACAAAAGAAGAAATTCAAATGGCCAATAAATGTATGAGGAAATG
>PVLC010014508.1:0-38740 GCA_004027655.1 Graphiurus murinus | reverse complement strand
GTTGAAGTCTAATATTTTTATCTGTTGGTAATTATATACTTTAATTTTAAGACTCTATGCAAACCAACAAGTCACACCAAATCTATGTGCTACAAATAATCTCAGGTGTCATTATACTGCCAGATTCTATGTGACTTTTCTTTGCAAACTAAACTAAAACAATATGGATAACCATACTAGACATGTCACTCATCTAGAAGTCAGGAGACTTGAGTTTTTCCTCTAAGTGATTGTATAATTTTAAGTAAGCAACTTACCCCATGTTCTCAGCTGAGTTGCAACATGCCCAAGCATACTACTAGGTAAACTAGGCAAAGCATTTTAACACCTGTATTTGTGAGTTATTGAGCCAAGGATGTTTATAATTTGCTTTCAGATGTATTATTTTTTGTACTTCCTCCTCTTCTTTCTAATTCCCACTGCTTGGCGCTCAGGCTTTCCCATTGAGTGTTTCTAACTCTGAGCCCGTGAAATGAGGAATGGGGAGAATACATGAATCCACTAAAGAAATGACAAGCTTTGCTCTGTACACTTTTCCTGCTCTTGCTACAAATTTCGCCACTAATTCAACTTTTGACCTTTGGAAAAGTCACTAGACATCAGTATTAAAAAATGAGATTGTCATACTATGGCTGTCAGAATATTCAGGGTTAGATTAAAGATGTGATTGAAATCATGCCCATTATCTTTACTGACTACAATGGAAAGAATGACATTGGTCTTGGTGATGATTTCATGTATATGAAACCAAAAATGCAGATAATAGAATAAAAAATAAACAACTTGGGCTACATCCAACTAAACAGCCTCTGCAGAGAGTCAAGAGAGTGAAAAGGCCACTGCAAAATGGGAGAGATACTTGCATGCATATATTTTACAAGGGATTAAACTCCAAAATATATAAGACAATTCTACAACTCAATAGCCAAAAAACCTAATAACCCAATTAAAAGTAGCCTAAGGAATGATAAACATTTCTACAAAGAAGACATACAAATTTCCAAGAGATGTATTTTTAAAATATTCTATATCATTAATTATCGAGAAAAATAAATCAAACCCACAATTAATATCATCTCTTACCTCTCAGGGTAACTATTTTACAAAATAAAACACAAAAAATACTAGACAAGGAGTGAAGAAATGAAACACTTGTACACTTTTGGTAGGAATGCAAAATGGTATAGCCACTATGGAGAACAGTACATGGGTTCCTCAAAATATTAAAAGCAGAATTATAATATGATCTGTCAATTTTACTTCTGGGTATTTTTCCAAAATAACTGAAATAAAAATCTGGGTACCAGAGAAGAGATATCTACACTTTTCATACTCATTATAGCATTATTTACAATACAGAAAGTGTCAAAACAACCTAAATTTTCACCAACAAATGAAGAGGTAAAGAACATGTACTACATACATTGTATTAGATAGCCTTCTGACACTGAGACAAAATACCTGAGGAAAACAACTTTAAAAAGGAACAATTTATTTTGGTTCATGGTTTCAGATGTTTTAGTTCATATTCAATTGGCTTCATTGCTATGCGCTTATGGTGAGATAGAACATCATGATGAAGAGGGCATGGTGAGATGGTCATCTCATGGTGACTAAGAAGAAGAAGAAGAAGGAGAAGGAGAAGGAGAAGGAGAAGAAGGAGAAAGAAGAAGAAGAAGAAGAAGAAGAAGAAGAAGAAGAAGAAGAAGAAGAGGAAGAAGAAGGATAGATAATAGATAGATGATAGATAATAGTAGATAGATGATAGATAGATAGATAGATAGATAGATAGATAGATAGATAGATAGATAGATGATAGATAGATAGATACCAGAGACAAGATATATCATTCCAGTACATGCCTCATGTGACTTACTTCCTTCAACTAATCTCCACCTCCTGAAATTCCCTCCACCTCCCGATACTACCACTAATTATGAACTCATTAGGGAGGTATCAAATTGATGAAGTTAATATTCTTGTGATCCAATTACTCCTCAAAGGCCCCACCTTGAACATTTCTGTAGTAGGGATCAAGTCTTCAATACATGAGTGTTTGGGGGAAACTTCATGTCCAAACCATAAGATGCATGCAATAAAATATTTTAAAATCTTAAAAGGAAGAAATTTTGCAATATAAAACAGCATAGATAAACCTTGAGAACATTCTGTTGAGTGAAATACACCAGTTACAGAAGGACATATACTTCATGAGTCCCTTATATGAGGTGCCTAAAATAATTTAATTAATAGAATCAGATTGGCATGGTAGT
The DNA here is from genome assembly GCA_004027655.1 of Graphiurus murinus. Taxonomy (NCBI): domain Eukaryota; kingdom Metazoa; phylum Chordata; class Mammalia; order Rodentia; family Gliridae; genus Graphiurus; species Graphiurus murinus. The sequence continues at coordinate 36,467 of PVLC010014508.1, read as the reverse complement.
TGCCAGAGACTATGGAAAGGGAAATTGTGGGTTACTAATCAACAAACATAAAATTTCAGTTATGCAAGATGGGTATATTCCAGAGGTCTGCTATACAACATTCTGCTGAGTAAAGAAGTCTGTATTGAATACATAGATATTTGTCAAGAAATAGATCTCATTTTTTATGTTCTTACCATGATAAAATAAAATTTTTAAAATCTATCTTAAATTTATTAAAGGATTGAAGTGATATGCTAAAAATATCCCCTCAACACAAAAGAAAGCAGTAAAGGACAAAAAGAGAACACAGAATAGCAATGAGGCAAATAGAAGATGAAACCCCAAATGGCAAATTAAATCTGAACATATGAAAGATGGCATTTAATATAAGGGACTTAGGCAACTCAAAAAAATGACAGATTGTCGGACTACTTTTTAATTTTTTTTAATTATAAGCTCTGTATAAGAGAATGTTTTTGATTCATGCTGTGTGTTGTTGAAAGTAAATGGGTTTATAGAAGATACGGTATTAGCCTACATAAGCTAGAATGTTTGCACTATTATCACTTTCTCAGCCCTATTAGGTTCCTTTGCCAACTAAATTTCCTTTCTTTGGCCTTAAATATATTTCCATGCTTATGGGTTATCCCATCCCTGCTCATTATTGCACTATTTTTGGTCGATTCTCAAATAAACCTTTGCTAAATCAAGACTCTAAGTCAGGATTTCCTAATAATCACTTTCCCAGACTTTCAGGGAGTTCTTAATGGTATTGAATACTATTTTTGATGTCTCCCACACTTGGTGAAAAGGACATTAGAAGCAGGGAATGAGTTGACCTTGTTCTTTCAATGTTCCCAGCATCCAACCCTGGCATGTTTTAGCTGAGTTTATGAAAACGAGTGAATAAATACCTATGGAAATGACCCAAGAAATCTATAAGAAATTTTCTCCTGGTGGATAAATGGCAGTGTTTTCTCTCAACTCCCATGGGCCACACAAATAAATAAGGAAGGGGGCCTTCATAGTCAATGTTTCTTAAAGGAAAATCTATTGAATTTGTGTGTTAGGATAAGTGAAGATAATGGTGAAATGCAAGGTCCCAAGCCCTGTCTCAGCAATTTTTTTTATTAAGTCAGGATAGGCCTGTGAATCTGCAGTTTCAAATACCCTGTATGATTATTTTCTTCATTTTACCTATATTGCAATGCTTATATTGGCATTGACGATCAGATAAATAGTTGTAAAGTCTTGGCTGAAGAATGGGCACTAGGCAGGCAGGAAATAGGAAGCAGGGGTGGGAGAAAATAATTCAGGCCAGAAACTAATTTGGTATAATTGGTAATCATAGCTAACAGCAGAAGCTATACTGGGCCACAAAGATGCAGTAAGATATAGGATGAGGCTGTAGAAGAAGGTTTCCTCCAGATCACAAAAAACTTGGTATGTCATGAGCAGGTATTTACATTTCAACTTTCTCATTTCACATAGGAACACAAAACATTTCATCTCAATAGTGAGAAGCTTAAAACTAAACATTCCTGGCATATGACCAGAAAGAACTCAAATCAAGAGCAATGCAGCTGATCCTTGTGATTCACAAGTTCTAATTGCCAGAAGAAACCTTTGAGACCATTTAAACTCATCAGTGAAGGAAATGTTCCTGAGAGAGGTGACTTTCCAAGAGTTACACGGGGTTATGTTTTGACATAGCAAGGATTAGATCCAGGTCTCTTAGCTCCTTGTCCAGTATTTTGAGGCCTGCAAAATCCCCATAAATAATAATTTGTATTTACAGCACAAACGAGAGTGAAAGATGTTGGGCACTGAGAGTTATGGGTTACATGCTGTCCAAAGTGTCTGATTTAATTTTTTTTATTTCATTGGTGTATAGTGATCATACATCTTAATGAAATTAAGGGTGGTAGAGGTAGAGGCATACATGTACACAGCACTCATTTAGCACCCCCCAGCCAGTTCCTGTCCTATTTCCTCCCTTTATTCCCTCCTTTCTGTGCTCAGCACAGTGATTCACTTTGGTAAGTTTAGGTATGTCCCCTCTTCCCCCACTCCCATCTCCCTCAGTTAGGTTTCCTTATTCACTCATCTAAGGTTTTTCCTCCATTGTTTGGAGTCTCTCCTATGTGCCATTTTCTCCCTAGCTTCTGCATATTAGGGAGAACATCTCACTGGCTAATCTCACAGCATAATATTCTCTAGTTCCATCCATTTCCCTGAAAATGACATAATTTTGTTATTCTTTATGACTGAGTAAAATTCAATTGTGTGCATATCCCATAGTTTTGTAATCCATTCATCTGTTGATGGACATATCAGTTGGTTCCTTAGTTTGGAAATTGTGAATTATGCTACTATAAACATAGATATGCATGTGTTATTCTGGTAGTTTGATTTACATTCTTTAGGGTAAATATCCAGGAGTGGTATTGTGTGTCATATGGTAGGTTCATTTCCATTCTTCTGGGGATTCTCCACACTGTTTTCCAAAGTGGTTGAACTAATTTGCAGTCTCACCAACAATAAATTAGAGTTCCTACTTCTCCGTCTACTTCTTCCACCTTGTACGATTTTTTTTTAATTAGTCTTGCAGGCTTATTCTTGCAAAAGCAAAAATTTTCATTCTGTTGAAATAAAAAGAAAACCTGCTGAGACTGGATATTTATGCGATGTGAATATAACATATAATCTAATATGCTTGTGTATGTATATACATATAAGTAAAAAATGCTCATACAGCTCTATCAATAATATATCATGTGCAAATTAATGTCTGGATTAATGTTGTATGGCTGGGGCCAGAAAAAAGAAAGCTATTTTATTGCACAATAAAATGTTTTTAATTGTTGGAGTAGAACAGCTTTATTAAATACCATTACTTCTGGAAATACCAACCTTTTCATTGATCAAAAAATGTTATCAGTCACACAAGACTGAGAATCAGTTAGACAATAACACTCTGCAAAGGGTGGAATAAAGTGAGACAAGCCTGGCTTAAAGTACAAAAAGGAATATAATTAAGGAGTAGTTTTATAGCACAGCTTACACAAATTCAGCTTTTTGAAGTCAGTTGTTTATATCAAGAACTTTGAAGTGTTAGCTCATGTTTGTGTTTTAATTCAGAAATGAAGACTTCTATAAAATTACTAAACAAAATTTCAACAGAGTAAAACTAATCTCATTTGCCTTCCTGTTCTTGGTGCTTTAATTAGAGACCTTTTTGATGCTGTGTATAAGTCACTCTTTGGATTTAACATCAGAGAAAACTATTTACAGGAAGGTTTCTGTTAATATGCCAGTCATTTTATGAAAGTTTTCATATATATGTACACACACATATATACATATATATGTGATAGTATCTGTAAGTCATGATTCATAAAAATATTTCTTCATGATAAAATGATTTAGAATAATAATGCCTCAAATAGTAATTTCCTCAAAGCTTATAGCTATAATTAACTTCCGAAATTTTGTCACTCTTAAGTTTTATGCTCAATTCCTTCTTTCCAGGAAATATTTGGATGCATTCATTTATTTTTTTAACTTAAAAAATATTTATTGAATACCTACTGTGTGTCAGGCACCATATTTATAATAGACCTCATCATTGCTGCTATGGAGTAAATGGTTTAATGGGAAGATATTTAAGTGTGTAGCCAAATGGAAACATTGTGGAATTCAGTTTCTTTTTTCATTTATAAAATGGAGATAATATCTACTCTAGTTCTTAGTTGAATGAGATCATTGTGAATATTTTCAAAACGTTAATTGCACTTTGAGCAAAATTCAATAAGTGGGTATTGAAAAGATCATGTTGAAAAGATTTAGTTTCTCATTATCTTGCTTATGGAGGAAGCAAAATATCTACTAGAAAGTTATCTTGACTTTATTGATCAAAATAAGAACCACACCCTAGGACCAAGGTTTTTGCTTCCTGAGTAGTATGTTGACTTTGCTGATAGTTGCCAATAGTTGAATTATACTGTATAAATATTTATGTAATAAATGCCACCATGATGCTTTTGATTTGTTTGTAAATCCAACCATTAACATATCATCACTCAGTGTCTGAATAATTATATCATTGTGGGGGTCTAGCCCTTCAGGCATTGGGGTTGGGGGTCCTTCGATAGGTGTGGAGAATACACTCACACCACATGTAGTGTAGAGGCATACCTGTTTATTGCTTGTTAGTAGCTGGTTTTTATACTATCTTTTTTGCAGCGAAGCATATAAAACAGGAATTTTTACAGTCTAAAGGTTGAGTAGGTACATCTTTAACTAGAAAAGCCATTTCCTATGACATTTAATGGGGTTAAGAGACCAGTAAAGGTTAAAAAATACAATGCGTATATAAAGATTCTTTTAGTACAAAGTAGTGTTAAAAGTGAACAACGAATATTCTCTATTAATTAGTTTAAATCTTTACTGTTTGTTTAGCTCCTTTAAGCAGTGTTCTTATCTTTTTCTCAGGCAGCTAGAGAGTTAATGTATCCTGTGAAATTCCAGGGAGACAAGGTGGAAGTAGGCAAAGACTATCTGTCTTAAAGCCTTCTTTACCCATAGATAATAATAGTTGACCTAAATCTCTTTGGCTTATTTATTTTGTTTCTCTACCTGTGTGCTGAGAGGGAACATAAGGCTGTTTAGTAACTAAGCTTGCAAAATCGGTTTCCTAACTAATATTTGTATGTGGTTAATGGATTTCTTGTGGGTTGTCTCAAGGCACTGCTTTTTCAGCTAATATTGAGAAATCACAATCCGTCCAGCCACCTTGTGTTTCTAAGAAATTTTCCTTTATAATTAATGTGAAAGCAAAACCCAAAGCACCCAAAATTCCAGAATAAAGCATAATGCAAAGTGGGATATGCCACACATTCCTTCTTTTGGAATCGTCTGCCTTGCAAGACTCCAGTGGACTGAGCCTTGCTCAAGATCCAGCTATTAAGGAGCTATGGCATATCATGAGTCCATAATCAAGAAATTCTTCTTTATAAATGTAGCTGGGCATGATGGTGCATGCCTCTAATCCCAGTATTTAGGAAGCTGAGACAGGAGGAATGCTGGTTCAAGACCAGCCTCAGCAATGTATGGAGACTCTCAGCAACCTAGTAACACTTTGAATAAATCAAAAGGTCTGGGGTTGTATCTCAGAGGCAGAATGCCACTGTGTTCAATTCCCAGTACAACAAAAAAGCAAGGTTTGTTTATAAAAGTTTCATAGCCTCAGACACTATCAATTAATTACTTTGGTTTGAATATTAACATTTTCGGCAAAAGTCTTATAGTGGGAAATGACTGGAGATACTGGGAAGCTGAATCTAGAAGGAGTAAAGATTTTGGTGAGGGTAGATACAAACTCCCCAAACTCTCTCTGCCTGACACTTCTTTACCACATCATTATTCATTGAAAATGTTAGAAAGTCTCTTGAAAATGGGATTTTGGTCTTGAGTAGGAGGAGGTTGGGATAGTTTGGAAGGGAAACATAACATATAAAGACTGTTTGCTTTTAATCAGATAGGTGAGAAAACTGCTATAGTTTTGACTTAGAGTAAAAATGACACACATTTACCCAGGAATTCTCTGCAGTGCATAGGAGGTGCATAATTGCCTTGGAAGGCTGAAAGAAGATTTGGGAAATGAAATTGTATGGTTCCTGCCAAATGGCATTGATACATTGGAGAAAATAAATGAAAGAGTGTGGGTGATTAATCTTCAACAGAAAAAAAAGGTGGGAGTCTGAGGGGCTCTTAGGCAACATATGAGAGACTTTATCTACTAACATCCAGAAAAGATGGAGCAGCAGGATATAGAATTAATTATGGGAGTGATAGAACTAAAAAAGTTGAATTTTCAGTTCCCACCACATCTATTTGCCAAGGTCACAGTGCTGGATGAAAAGGTATGAGATGCTGAGACTTAGGATGAGGTTACATAAGCTATAATTCCTGAAACCCTTCAGGTTCCACATCTACCTGAATCTGTTCCTGTGAGAGGAACCATCACTCCCTCTTAGAGGATAGGGTTTCCAGGCTTCCTCGCTCTAGAAGACGATGCATATCTTCACTGGGCAGGCTAGCACCTGCTCCCCTCCTGACTATGTGACTATTAACAAGGATCAACACAACTAAGTACAGGAGTGTGTTGATCTACAAGGGGATGGAAGAAATATGTTGAAGGAACTACAGAGCATACTTAAGATTATATCCTGAGAGCACTGAGTTAAAGGAGTAGAATAATTAATTTTGATAAAGAAAAGTAAAAAAAAATGCCTATCAGAGTACTTTTCTTTTTTTTTTTTTTTGGTGGTATTGGGGATTGAACTCAGGGGCATTCTACCTCCGAGCTACACCCCCAGCCCTATTTTGTATTCTTTATTTTGAAACCGAGTCTCACTAAGTTGCGGAATGCCTCACTAGATAGCTGAGGCTGGCCTGGCTGTGAACCCGGATCCTCTGGTCTCAGCCTCCCGAATGCTGGGATTACAAGCGTGCACCACCACGCCCGGCTTATCAGAGCACTTTTCTATGACACATGATTTAAGATACTCTGCAGGACCTAAGAAGGTCATATTTACCTGCTGCTATGATGAGTCTGGGAAGTTAGGAGAAAGCAATGATCCACAGAGATAAAAGAGAAGTGTCACATCCTTATATAATATGGTAATGAAAGGAATCAACAGGCAGAGAGAAGTGGGCATGTTAGAACAGATACAACAATATTATTATCAATATTCTATGTTTTTTGAGAGAGCCATGTTTACTAAAGCAAACGCATTAGTAAGAAGAGGACAAGAATTATGAAGATGCCAAGGTGGCTGTCCACTTTAGTTCATGGATAATAGTAGGATCTGGTAGAACTGGTATTTTTATAAGAATGACAATGACAGAATTCTGCAATGATAAGGGTTCGGTGAGCAGAGTAGGTGCCATTTCTGTAATTATCACCATGGTTATTCTGGCAGCTGGGGGAACTTTAATCATGACAGTGAGGTATAGGGACAGCTAATAGAACACAATACCCCTAAATGCAAGACAGCCCCAAATTGATAATAGCTGTGCTCAACTATGCTCAACAGTCAAAATATATCAAGGATGGACCATCAGAAGGCTGAGGACAGGCACATCACCAAAAAGTCATAATCTCTTGGTATTACTTCTTAGTTTTTATATCTAAGACAGTTTTCAGACTTGAGGGCTCCTGGTTACATTCAAGGAATAGTCACCAGCAGGAAGGAGCTTATGAAACTGTGGCTTTTGTATATGGTAATGATTTTCCCAGCAGGAAGGGTCAGGGTTAAATGAAAGACTGAAACTCCCTAGTCTAGTACTTGGAATATAGTAAGAGATAAGTCTGTGATGATAGTTGTGATCCTCATTGTATTTTACTATTAGTGTTATAAAATTCCTGATTGATGAAGTGTTTATCAAATAAGTATTTTGATAGAATGCATCTATTTAGGTGAAATAAGTCAGATACAGAAATACAAATGCTGCATTATATCACTTATAAATTAGATCTGAAAAACTTAAACTCATAAAAGCAGAGAGTAGAACAGTGGTTTCCAGGTATTGGGAGTTGCCAAAGAGAGAAATAATGGCCAAATAATATAAAGATTCAGTTATGAAGGATGAATAAATTCGAGACTTTTAATATTAAGCAGGGTGATTAATTAATAATATTGTGTTATGTACTTGAAATTTGCTGACAGAGTTGATCTTACATGTTCTCGGCACACACACAAATTGTAATTATGTGAGGTGATAGATATATTAAATAGATCTCATTTAGTATTCATTTTACAATGTATATGATATAAAATAACTTAGTATGCCTTCAGTATATACGATATTTGTTTTTCTTTTCTTTTCTTTTTTTTTTGTGGTACTGGGGATTGAACTCAGGGGCATTCTACCTTCGAGCTATACCCCCAGCCCTATTTTTTATTCTTTATTTTGAAACAGGGTCTCACTAAGTTGCGGAGGGCTTCACTAGGCAGCTGAAGCTGGCTTCAAACCCAGATCCTCCGGTCTCAGCCTCCTAAATGCTGGGATTACAAGCGTGTGCCACCACGCCTGGCTCAATATTTGTTTTTGAAGTATACCTTAATAAAGCTGATAGTAGAAGGAAGAATATGAGTCTAGTCAGTTAACTGATAAACATAGTGAATTCCCAACATCGGTCCAAAACTATGTCAGAATCAAGATACAAAGTTAAATGAAATACAGTCATTGGTATCAAGCATCTCTCATTTTAATGAGGGATCTGGGAAAATGACTTAGTTAAAGGAGATCATTAGCATAGAAATTAATTGATATACCCTTAAGTGAAAGAGTCAAAATTATTTTAAAATATTTTCAATTATGTGAAGAAAAAACATAGGACAGAACTGAGAAGAAATACACCAAAATGTAATAGCACTAGCTTTGGAACATACAAGTGTTTTCTTCTTCACATTCTTTATATTTTTCAGAATTTTAAAAAAGTTTTATATTAAGTAGTATTATTTTTACTATAACAAAAATTGTAGCCCGGTGTAGTTGTATATGCCTGTAAACTCAGTATTTGGGAGGATGAGACAGGAAGATTGCAGGGTTGAGGACAGCCTCAGCATGTAGTGAGACTTTCAGAAACCTAATGAGACCCTGCTTCAAAACAAAAGAAATAATTTTAAAAAAGGGTCAGGGATGTAGCTTAGAGGTAGGATGCCCCTGGGTTCAGTTCCTAGTAACACACACACACACACACACACACACACACACACACACAAAACACAGTTCTAGTATTTTAATCAATTTATATTCTAGGTGTATATTTTCCCAGACTTTTGTGTATGTTTGAATTACATTCATGAAGTAGTTTGCATTTTAAGTGTATTATCAAATTTCTGATTTTAATCAGTGAAATCTCTGAAGGGATCAAATATTTGTTCATCTTCCATTTTTCACAGGATCCTAAAATAGTGTCTCTCTCATCACCTCCTTGTCATTATTAAATTTATAATAATGCTGCTAACATATAAAATATTAATATTTATAGTTTTAAGACTAGTGAACACTTAAAATGGTTCCAAATTTCTAATATTCAAAATTATCCCAACACCAAATTAATTTATGATTCATTGAATAGCTCTTATAGTTTGAATACAAACAGATTTATTAAAATGCATGGATTATAGTTTAATGGCTAGCTAGTTGGCACTGTTCCTAGTCCTCCATTCTTGAACTTTAAAAATATATTTTAATGAGTAATTATCATTTTGTATTCAGAAATGACATTATTGAGCAAGTAGCTAGAAAACATGCAGAACTGGTAGATTTTTCTATTTTTATGATGGCAGAAAGTAAGAGATTTTTTTTCTAAAATCCAGCCCTGTAATCACAGTTCATGTTATTTCTGAGCTTGTTTAAATAGCTCCAACCACTACTGGTTCTGAAAATGTACTATCAGGAACTACAAGTACATTTTTAGAACCAGTTATGGACATTTGGGATTAATTAATTATGTTATTCTAATTCTATTTTTATTCATTTTAGAGTTTAATTAATTATAAACCCTCCATAATATGATAATCAAGGTCAAAGTAATTGAATTGCATATAATATGAACTCATGGCTTTGCAAAATCAATGACATTGCTAAGTGGAATCTGTGTTGTTATTAAACCAAGAGTTTGCTAGTCTTCCTTTAGTAATCTTCATTTACTCTGGCCTTGTTATATTATGGTGCAGACTGGTTATATTTGTTCACTCAAGCTTAAGTATTTATTGAAAATATTCTGATTCTGTGGCTCCTGACATTTTCATAATGGAGATAGCAACATCAAAGAATCTTACAAGTAGTTGACACCTTTTCTCTAACCTGACCTAGACAACTTAAAGCAAGAGAATTAGGATTATGAGGAGTAACTTCCCTGCCTGTTCTTACCTCCAAGCCATTTTTCGTACCTATCCCTGAAGTTTAAAACATAAGCCTTGAACTATTCAAATGTGGGGTCTGCGTGGAAAAACCAAACTACCAAACATATAATCTCCTAACTTGTTATTTCTGAGTATGTTATCTCAAGATTTTATAGTATTAGCATCATACTGTATACAAAAGCACTGTTTTGACAGACTCGTAGTTGAACAGAGATAATAGATAGCAACTATAATGATGTGCTGCATTGCATTTGTGGATTTTTAAAATTATTTATTCTTCTATCAACAAACATTGTCTATTTTCTGCCAGGTACCATGCTACATGGTAACAAGACAGGCAAAAATAAAAGCACACTCCTTAATTGCAAAGAAATCAACTGTCTTTTTTTTTTTTATCAAGAAATGATGTAAATCCAGAACTCTGTATTGAGTAGTAAGTGCCCTGGTGTTAGTAATACAAAGTACAGATAAATAGAGGAATATTCTACTCAGGTAGGAAAAAAAGGAGACATGTGGGAACTAATGAGCAACAGGGCCAGATAGGTTTGACAGGGTGAGTTATATTATATACGTAACCTGGACCATTTCCAAATTTGGGGGAATCATTTATTATAAAGAACTTCCGTGACATTCTATTCCTCATGTTAGGGAGGGATTGTTAGTAGTTGTACAATTATTTTGAAAGGAATCAGCAACTAAATTTGTTTTTTAAAGTTGTAGTTAGGTTGACAGTTTAATATTTGGACCAATTTCAAAGTGCTTTTTGATTCACCATTATGTAGTATTGTGGATGCTAATCTGTTTTTCTTTCTTCAAGCATGTACCACCTGCCACACATGCTCATGCAGAACTTCTCAATTTACTTTGAAAGCACCATAAAGGTAGCTCAAGAAGGAAAGTCTATGTGTAAAAATGATGATTCCAGTCTTCAACACTGTCCTACGTGGTACTGAAATCCAAAGAGTTTAGGCTACTCAATAGTAAACACGTATTTTAAAATCAAATTCCTTCTTCCTCTATTATTTTTAAAATAGGTTATTATTTATTTTTACCAAAATAAATTTACTACAACTGCTAGTTGAGATTACATTCTCACTTGGTTTTAGATTGGCATACTCACTCTTTATTATTTATTTATTTATTTAGAGAAAGTGTTTATTTTTATTCTTTTTTAATGGTGCATTGTAATCATACATCTTTGTTAGGTACATGCTGGTAGAGGTATACATGCACACATCTCTCATTTAACCCTTCCCCAATTCCTACCCCAATTCTTCCTCCCTCCCACCTTCTCATATTCTAGTTAGAGCTTGACTTTGATGTGTTTGTGAATGTACATCATGTGCACTAGGGTGTTTCCACCCCCCCTCCCATGACCTTCAGTTAGTTCATTCTTTGCTCCTTTATTTTTTAAATGGATGAAAAAAGTGTATATATTTATTGCCTACAACAGAATGCTTTGAAATACATATATATTGTTGAATGGCTCGATTGTATAAATAACATTTAAATCATTTCATATAATTATCATGTTTTTTATTTTCATGTTGAGAATGCTTAAAGTCTGCTCTTTTAGTGATTCTCAAAATATAACACATTGTTTTTATAAGTACTGTGTTGTACAATATATCTCTTGAAACTTCCTTCCTTCCTTCCTTCCTTCCTTCCTTCCTTCCTTCCTTCCTTCCTTCCTTCCTTTCTTTCTTTTCTTTCTTCTTTCTTTCCTTATTGTGCAGTACTGAAAATTGGACCCCAGGGCATTCTACCTTCAAGCTACACTTCCAGCCCTTTTTTTATTCTTTATTTTGAAACAGGGTCTTATTACGTTGCAAAGGGCCTCACTAAGTAGCTGAGAATGGCTATGAACCTGCAATCCTCCTGTCTCAGTCTTCTATGTACTGGGATTACAAGCATGCGCCACCACACCCGGCTCCTTCTATAAATTTACACTTTGTATTCCTTGACCAACTAGATTACATATGTAACCCAACTCACAGTCACAATTTCTGGTAACCACCATTATACGCAGAAGCAGAAAAAGAAGTGTTCCCTCATTCTTCTTTTTTTTTTTAATGGAACAATCAAGAAACAAAACCACAGAATTGCCCTGTAGTTTCCCAGCAGTCTTTCCATCATGTCTTATTGCCCAGTGTTATGTCTCTATTTCTACAATTGCAAATTTTTTAGATTCCATGTATAAGTGAGATAGTATTTGTAGTAGTCTGTGACTGATTTTCCATTTAACATAATGTCCTCCAGGTTCATCTATGTTGTTGCAAATAAGATTTCCTTCTTTGTAAAGGCTAAATAGTATTCCATTGTGTAAATACACATTACCTTTTCTTAATGCATCCAATCATCAATGGACATTTATGTGACTTATTTTGTATAGGAGCAAAATCCTACCCTCAAGCAAAGTTGAAAGAGCTAAAAAACTCTAGTGTGTGTATATGTGTGTATTAGAGAAAACCACCATGAAAACTGGGAGAAAAAGACATCCTGCTTTTTAATGGATATACTATTAAAATAAAGAACATTCTTAAGAATTCTGTAAATTGAATTTATGTTTATTGGTTGTGTGGATAAGTTTTGACAATAAAGTCAATTTACACATTCAATGGGTGCATAGTATATCATTATAATTAATTCTGGTATCATATAACATAAAACCAAAAATAGCAGAGTTGGAAATTTATTCTCTGTTGTATGAGTAAGTCCAGAGGCCTGGAGCTCAAGGCTGATGTGGCAGGCACAGTCATTAGAGTTCCAGGCTGTCCTCCTGCCCAACTGCTTTAGAGGGAAAGACAAAATTTCTTTCAGTTAAATCAATTCCTTTAAAACAATTTTTTCCTAGAAATTTTACATGACTCATTTATTATTGTCTTATTGGTTAAAACTTATATGTCAACAGTAATGGCAAGAGAAGATAATAAATTTAACAATTTTGTACACCACAGATTCAAAATAGAATTTATTTCCAAGGAATGGTACATTTGACCAAAAGTTTGCAGTTTTGCAGGCAAATAGAAGAAACCTAACTAAAAGTTACTCTAATAAAGTTGTAGTTTTTTGGGGTAACAAGAAATAAATAAGAGTGAGGCAGTTTTAGGGTTGAGCATGGTTTGCCCCCTTCAATGTTGCCATGTCCTCTGGGGCAGCTATCCTTATGGTCTAAGTATCAGACTTCCTGGGCAGAATGCCATATGTAGAGGCAGAAAAAGAAGTGTTCCCACATTTTTAAATGGAACAATCAAGAAACAAAAACATAGAATTTGCCTGTAAAGTTCCAGTAGTCTTTCCAACATGTCTCATTACCCAGGATTATATTCCCTGCTTATGTCTGCTAGACCAGCTATATAATTTGTAGGGCAAAAGGCAAAACGAAAGTGCAAGGCTCCTTGCTCAAATTTAAGAATTTCAAGGTGGATAGGCAGAACATTAAATCAAGCATGAAGACCTTCTAACTATGCCCATGAAGTCAGCCCTTTATGCATGAACAGATTAGCTGTCACGGTGAGTGAGCATGATTGGCATGCATCTACAGACTCACGTCCTGGGCTGAAGGGGTCCTGCTTCCCATGAAGGGTATAACCTATATAGAAGGAAGTAAACAAACTCAAGATTCTGTTTTGAAGAACAATGATATCAATGCTTGTTGTATAGGCAATTCTGGATTATCATCTGGGATATTATAATTAATTTGGGATTATTTTCTCACTAATTGATTAAGCACTGTTTGATTCACCAACAAGTCCCCAAGTAGCATAAATCATGCTGAACCAAGCTTGGTGACCCATGACTATAATCCCAGTATTTGGGGCATGTAATATTAGTACTTGGGAGGCCTAGATAGGAGGATCATAGGTTCCAGGCCAGCCTCAGCAATTAGCTAGACTGAGCAATTTAGTGAGACCCTATTTCAAAAAAAAAAAAAAAAAAAAGGGCCAGGGTAGTAGCTTGAAGGTAGAATGCTCTTGGGTTCAATTCCTAGTATCAAAAGTAAATAAATACATAAATAATAAATCTGAAAAAAACTGTATTCAAATACTAAAATAACTCATACTTAAATGAACACAACATAAAAGTAAGACCCATTCACTTTCATTTTCAATTATTAATAAACAATACATGTGATTAAAGAATAGGCATAGGTATCTCTTCTGTATTGCATAATTATGAAGACTACATACTTAAACATGTATCAAAATTGACTAAAACCACATCTGGGGTGACATAGAGGAATTGTGATCATAGATAGATCATAAAGCCATGTGGGCAGATTATCTCTTCCCAAGCAGAGATAATGAGGCATTGTCAGTGGGCTTTCACTTCAGTGGATTTTGAGTTCAGGTTTCTCCAAATTAGAAATTGTCTCAAAAAAAGTTGTAAATAGTTAAGAAGAAAAAAGGACATATCATTTACTGAATACACCCAATTTACTAGATGCTCCACATAGACTATTCTATTTAACATATACAAAATTTTTAGAAAAGTAGGGCTCATTACTCCACTTTTATAAGTAAAGAAAGAAGTTAAATACTGAAGGATGAGTGAAATACAACTAGGACATATTTAGGTGTGCCCAACTTCTAAGGCCAAACTCTTCCTACTATGCCTACTATTGTTTTTCAAATTCCAGACTCACCTTCAGAAATATTTCATTTGGGATTGTTGAAAACTATAATTGACATTTTTTTGGGGGGGGGACTGGGGATTGAACCCAGGGGCATTCTAACCTCAAGCTACACCCCCAGCCCTATATTTATTATTTATTTTTATTTTGAAATGGGGTCTTGTTAGGTTAATAATAGTCTCACTATTTGCTGAGGCTGTCCTCCAATCAGCAATCCTCCTGTCCCAGCCTCCCAAGTACTGGGATTACAAGCATCCACCACCATGCTGGGCTCCAATTGGCATATTTTTATGTAAGGCTAGTCTATTTTTTCAAAACCAATGTTTCCTCTATCATCTTGAAAAGAAATAAAAGTTGTATTTTTGCTACAAGTGTGGGTAAACTGAGATGGAAAGAAATCTGTAAACATATCTATGTAGTACTTCAGAGAAGATTTAGTAGGGAAGATGAGGAACACAGTGAAAATAAATTTAATTATGGAGGATATGATAAAAATGGACATATCTTTTCAGGACACAAATGCTAAGGAAAATGAATGAACTTCTGGGACATCAGTGAGAAAAAAAATGGGAGCTAAGAGATATGAGAAGGAAACGAAAGAAAGTTGTGTTAGTAGAATGATTCTGTGTGTCCTTAAAGATTAAAAGATAATCTTCCCTAAGCATTCCTTTGACAAAACATTGGGACTAGAGCTGAGTGACAGCTATATAAAAATGTAGGTAATAAAAAAAGACTCAGATAAAAGGCACATAAAAATGTTTAAGATAAAAGGCACATAAAAGCAGTGGTTTTCTATGCTTTATCAGGAAGATACAGAGAACAAGTTTAAATTTACTCAATAAGTTCTTTATTTTTTGTGTGTGCTATTTATTTTGATTATCATATTTTTCAGTTCTTATATCTCAGTTGCTCACTTTTTTTTGTGATACTGTGGATTGAACCTATGGGATATTCTACATTTGAGCTAAACTCCCAGTCCTATTTTTCTTTTTCTTTTGTTTTTCATTTTGAAACAGAGTTTCTCCCACCAAGTGCTGTGTGCATGTAAGTCATTATCTCTATGAACAACATTATTATGTGAGAATATAATGCATCAATAAAAGTACAAAAAAATTAAACCAAAAGATATTTTTCCATAGATGTTCAATATTTGTTGAGTGATGAGAATAAAAAAGAAAATTCTACTGAGATTTAAAAAAAGAAATAAACAAGGTCTCATTAAGTTGATGAGGGCTGTGCAGCTGGCCTTGAAATTGTGATTTTCCTTCCTCAGGCTCTCAAGTAGTGGGATTACAGGCATGCACCGCCATACTTGGCTTGAAATTTTGAGGAAAAAAGTATGTTGAGGCATAGGATAATGTTTCTCTTCTCTGGAAAAGGAGACTATCATGTTTATGTTTTTAAGTTGCCTGAAGACAATGATAATCTAGGAACAAAGCCTTTAAGTTCCTTGGCTTTAGATTTTTCTACTATTTATATGATGTAAACCAAGGAGTAAAAAATAAGTGTTTTTTTGTTTGTTTTATTTATTTATTTTTTTTGTTTTGTTTTGTTTTTTTGTTTAGCTGACTTCAAAGATCTAGAGCAAGCCCTTTGTGGTTGTATCATACGACAAATTTCCTAAGAATAAAACCATCCCCAGTGCTCTGCTTCTGTCTTCAGAGTCCTGGAATCTGCTGGATCTTGGACTTAGGGATTGCTTGCTATTACCTTAGCTTCTTAGTATTTTTATAGAAGATATAATTTTTATTTCATTCACCTTGGAACAATATCTCCAGTGCAAGAGTGGCTCCAGTTTGGCTAGCTTGTAATCACCTAAAGTGAAAGTCTTAACTTTCTATTAAGGAAAATTCAAAATCTAAGATGTAGTAACAGTATAAAATAACAACCTTTGCAGATAATTTTGTTTTATGATTTTTAAAGCATAATTTTCTTTCTTTATCTGGGTCATAAATCTATCAAAGGCAGACAGTTCATTACTTGAACTTCCCATAATAACCTTCTTAAGTAGCCTGACACTTAGTGAGTTCTTAATAAATGACTTGAATGAATGAATTGGTGAATATAGACAGTAGGTCACAATTAAATTATGACATATTCACTATTCACAGCCTAGAAGCCTGGAATAATGCAGGTAGTAAAAGTGTTCTACTAAGACAGGCGTGGTGGCACACGCTTGTAATCCCAGCATTCGGGAGGCTGAGACTGGAGGATCCAGGTTCGTGGCCAGCCTCAGCTACCTAGTGAGGCACTCCGCAACTTAGTGAGACTTGGTTTCAAAATAAAGAATAAAAAATAGGGCTGGGGGTATAGCTCGAAGGTAGAATGCCCCTGAGTTCAATCCCCAGTACCAAAAAAAAAAAAAAAAGTGTTCTACTTCTAATTTCATTATAAAGAAAAAAGCAACTAATATCAACAACTTCAAATGCCAAATGTCTTCATTTTACACCTAGGTATAACCGTCCTGATCTCTGGTAGTCTATACTGTTCAAAAGCTGAGAGTCACCCTAACATTTCTGAGAATTCTAGAAGTTCTTATATAACCAAACTGTAGAGTTGAAACCCTGCCTCCTTCAAATCAATTCACTCATCTCACCATGTTATAGTTAGACATATAATGTTCCCTAAAGAACTCATTTATTAATATTCAAGGTTGATATAGTTAAGTTCTGAAAGTTGTAATGTCATCATTGGATAAATCCATTTTAATGGATTTATCTGGGTAGAAAACTAGGATGATGGGGTGGGACTGGAGAAGGTAGGTCCCTGGGGGTGTAGCCTCAGGGATTGTACTTGTGTCTTTGAATCCCCTTACTTGATTGCTCTACCTGCTTCAGGCCTCCATAATGTGACTGGCAGGGCCCATATGTTCTCCCTCTCTCTGCTTCCCACCATCATGCCCTGAGATCCAGATGTCAACCTCACATGGACTGAACCCTGAGGTCTCAGAAAACAAAAACTATGAGCAAATAAATTTTCCTTCCACTAAGTCACATTGTCAGTTCTTTGCAGTATAGCAGTGAGAATGTTAAGACACACCATCTCCAACATGCCCTCTACTATCCACCCTCATAGAGAACTGAGTCTCTTCCATGATTTTCTTACACAAACCTACACTCGCATGTGTATGTATATTCTGATGTCGTAGAGATCATCCTTCACACACAAATTTGTATCACACTGTTTTTTATTCACCTTGTGTGTGTGTGTGTGTGTGTGTGTGTGTGTGTTACTAGGGACTTAACTCAGGGGCATTCTACCTATGAGCTACATCATCAGCCCTTTGTATGTTTTTGGTTTAAAATAGGGTCTCACTAGATTGCTGAGAATCTCACTACATTGCTGAGACTCTCCTTGCCTCTGAGAACTTCCTTTTAACCTCCCAATAGGTGTGTACCACCACCCCAACTCATTTAATATTTTATTATTAATTATTTCTTATGTCATGAAATATTATTTGATAACATAAAGTTGTACATTATAGTCTTATACATAGACATATTTAGCCAGGTGTGGTGGCTCACACCTGCAATCTCAGTACTTGAGAAGTTGAGACAGGTTTGCAGCAAGTCTTAGCAACTCTGCAAGGCCCTAACAACTTAGGGATATCCTATTTCAAAATAAAAATAAAATATGACTCAGAGGTAGAGTGCCCCTGGTCATTCCCCAGGAACACACACACACACACACACACACACACACACACACACACACAACCAAACAAAAGAAATAAAGGAAAAAAAAGAAAAGAAAAAGTAGACATATTTTGTTTTACTTTAATCAAACTTTATTTTAGAAAAATTTAAAGTGCACTAAAAATACGAAAAAGAAAAGGATGTCCATTATCACCCCTTCTGTTCAATATAGCCCTTGAGACTCTAGCCAGAGCAATAAGGCAAGAGAAGGAAATCAAAAGTGCAAAAATAGGAAGAGAAGAACTAAAACTATCTTCTTTTGCACCTTGAAGACCCAACACAGTCAACCAAAAAACTTATAGAACTGATCAACAAATTCAGCAAAGTATCTGGATACAAGGTTAATTTTAAAAAAATCAGAAGCTTTCCTGTATGCCAACCATGAATCCACTGAAAAAGAAATCCAGAAAGCAATTCCACTCACAATAACACCCCAAAAAACAAAATACTTAGGAAAAAACCTAACCAAGGAGGTAAAAGATTTCTATAAGGAATACTATAAAAAATTGAAAAAGAAATCAATGAAGACCTTAGAAGATGGAAAGATCTTTCATGGTATTGGATAGGCAGAATAAATATCATCGAAATGGCCATTCTCCCCAAAGCGATCTACAGATTCAATGCAATACCCATGAAATTACCAAGGTCACTCCTCACAGACATAGAAAAATCAGTCCTTAAATTCATTTGGGACAACAAAAAGCCCAGAATAGCCAAAGTAATTCTTAGCAATAAGAGCCATGCAGGAAGTGTCACAATACCTGACTTCAAACTCTACTACAAAGTCACAGTAATAAGAAAAAAGCATGGTATTGGCATAAAAAGAGACACATAGACCAATGGAGCAGAATAGAAATCTCATAAACAAACTCACATACTTACTGCCAATTGATTTTTGACAAAGGAGTCAAAAACATTCACTGGAAAAAAGATAACCTCTTCAACAAATGGTGTTGGTAATACTGGATAACCATATGCAGGCAAATGGAAATAAACCCCACTTTCTCACCCTGCAAAACAGTCAATTCAAGATGGATCAAAGACCTAGAAGTCAGGCCAGAGACCTTGCAGCTACTTGAAGAGGGCATGGGCCCAACACTTCAACACATAGGCACAGGTAAAAACTTTCTCAACAAGATCCCAAAAGGATTAGCAACTCAAAGGAAGATAAATACATGGGATTGCTTTAACTGAAGAGCTTCTGTGCAGCAAAGGAAACTGTAGAAAACCTCAAGAGAGAGCCCACAGAGTGGGAGAAAATTTTTGCCAGCTACTCTTCTGATAGACGTCTAATATCTAGGGTATACAGAGAACTCAAACTTCACAATTAAGAAAACAATAACCCAATCAAAAATGGGCCAAGGATCTAAATAGACACCTCACAAAAGAAGAAATACAAATGGCCAATAAATGTATGAGGAAATGTTCAACATCATTAATAATCAGAGAGATGCAAATCAAAACTACCTTGAGATTTCACCTAACTCCAATCAGAATGGCAATCATAAAAAACACAAACAATAACAAATGCTGGCGAGGGTGTGGAGAAGTGGGAACCCTAATACATTGTTGGTGGGATTGCAGTTTAGTGCAACCACTTTGGAAAACAGTATGGAAGATCCTCAGCCGAATGGGAATGAACCTACCATATGATCCAGCAATACCACTTCTGGGTATCTACCCAAAAGAATGGAAACCAAACTATCAGACCAATACATGTGTATCTATGTTTATAGGTGCAAAATTCACAATTGCCAAACTATGGAACCAGCCAAGATGTCCATCAACAGATTAATGGATTACAAAATTATGGGATATGTACACAATGGAATTTTAATCAGCCCTAAAGAAGAACAAAATCATGTCATTTGCAGAGAAATGGATGGAACTGGAAAACATTATGCTAAGTGAGGTTAGTCAGTCACAAAAAGTTAAAAATCGTATGCTCTCCCTAATATTCAGAAGCTAGGGAGAACGTGGGACGTAAAAGGGACTCTAGACAAAGGAGAAACCTTAGATGAGCAAAGAAGGTGACTTAACTCAAGGTGATGAGGGGGAGGGGGAAACACCCTAATGCACATGATGTACTTTCACAAACATATCAAAGTCAATCACTAAACTGAACTTGAGAAGGAGGGAGGGGGAGAGAGTGTGGCGGGAATTGGGGAAGGGTTAAATGAGAAATGTGTGCATGCATGCCTCTACCAGCTTGTACCTAACAAAGATGTATGATTACAATGCAGTCCTAAAAATAAAAAAAAGAAAAATTAAAGTGTTTCCTATTTCATCTGAAATTACTGTGTGATAAATAGATACTTAAAGCTTTGTACAATTTTATTAGAATGGAATTCTTTCTATGGGAGGAATTACAAACTATTTTATGAGCTTGTGGAAGGATCTAAATACATATTTCAATATACTTTCCCCATAGGTTGTAAAGATTTACACTGTCTCCAACAGTTAATTATAATGCCAATTTTCTGCCACATTTGGCAAAATTAATTTGAAACGAATTCTAAATGACTAGATTAAAATAATACATTATTGTTTGAATGCACATTATTTTCACTACAAGTTAAATATTTTGTCCTGGTGAAATAAATGCTAACCTTGTGTTTCACAATGAATACTATTAGTATAATAAGTGAATGGATTATGGAATATAATCTGCTATTTTCATAAAGAATGAGTTGACAAAGTTTTCATTGTGTGTCTTGGTGCTTATGTGGTAACTGGGAAAATGAACAAGGATACTGAGTTTGTCTGAAAGCCTTACTGTCTTTAACAAGTCCATGTTGTCATGGAAAACAAGCATCAGGTTCAGGGTGTAAACAAAATCCATGTGCCCTGGACCACAAAATTTTCTAGAAATAAATGAAAATATCAAAAGCAGCAATCAAATGGGAGTGCCAAATATGAGTAAGGATGGTTCTATGAAAGGGTTCAAGCAAACGATGTCCTTGAGGCCACTGAGGTGTGGAGATGAGACTTCAACTTCTACTGAGCCAGGTGACCTGGATACTTCTCTCTGAAGATCTGGCATGATCTAAGATTTATCTCTCAGATCTCAGATATACTGAAGAGTGTGAGAATGTCAGCAGGTAGGCTTGTGTGTGACTATAGGTTATGTGAGAGATGTATGATATTTATATAATATAGTATGTATACTATATATGGTATGTATAATATACTTTTATATGTGTTTTATATATACATATATATGTATGTTTGTGTGTGTGTGTGTGTGTGTGTAGTGTGTTATGATCAATTTTCTTAAACTTTCTTCATGTTTTCATGTTTTATTATAATTTATCCACAGTGTAAGAGAACAATATTTTACTTAAAAACAGGAATATTAGATGTAAAAAAAAAAAGTTTAAATTTGATTTAGATTTAAAACTTAGCTTTCTCGGTTTCTTATTTTCATGTGATTATACTGATTCCTCTCCTTGCTTTAAGTTTCAGTTTTCTTATATTCCAATGTGATTAATGAATTTTTCTTTTTCTTTGATATAGCACTGTTTTGATGATCAAATGCAACATAGATAAAAAGAATTTCAAGATTTGATGATATTTAAGAAGCTTAAAAAACATAAGATTTCATTTTTCTTTGATTAGTCAAAAAAGTCCATTTCATGGGTAAATAGTGGTTTACTATGCCATAGCAGTTAAGATCTGACTTAATAAAGCAATTGTACCCTTACTGAGTATGAAAAAATAGGAGGTAGACTTAAGCCATTTCATAAAGAAAAAGGCACAGATACAATAGACCGTGGGCTCACAGAGCTCAGCTGCTTATTTTTAAATGCCAAGTTAAATCCTTTTTTGGAAGTGATCAGTATGACCTATCACTTTGACATGATGACAGCTCAAAAAGCATTATCGCAGAGGTAGAAAATATTTAAAAATAACTATATGTTACCATTAATGGGGTGCTGAGCACTCTTTCCATCTGAGACAAAGGCTCTGTAGTAGATGGAATTCAGAACCCAGTCAGAGCATCAGCAGGTATTTCTGACACATCATGTGCCTTTGGGATAGCATGGTCCTCTTTTATAATAGATGATACAAAAGCATCTTTCCTGTGGGGAGAGGTAGCTAGATAGAAAGCAACACTGAAATGGAAGAATGGCAGATCCCTTCAAAGATAGCTCAGCTGAACCTGAACTTGCCTGCATTTCACTCAGAAAAAAATAAAATTATTTATCTTCCATAGAATTAAATCACTAGAGGCTTACTATTATTTCATTGGGCAAAATCCATTTTTTTTTTCAAATTTAATCCTTAGCTACATGGTTTTGGGGATTCTGAGGTAACTTCTGTACTTTAAATCTTTTGTTTGAAGAAACAATACATATGACTGTGGTTTTCATCTGCCCTATAGAATCCTTCATGATAAAACATTTGAGAGAGTCAAGCTAAAGGCATGTAGATAATCTTCTTTTATAACTCTCTTGCCCTTCAGTTAAAATGTCATCTGTATCATCAATGGTTTTGTGCTCTCCAATATTTCCATTTAAACCATTTCTCTAATTCCCTTTTGCTCCTCCTGCCCATTCTTAAGGCTAAAAATGATTCTGATATCCTATATAGAAATGTAACCTTTCAATCTTTTTTTTAAAAATCAGTATAATAAATTGGTGGAGGTATGAGCTTGGGGGTCAGATCTTGGTTTGGGTCTCTACAAGTGTACTTAAAATCTATCTGTATTTAATGATCCCAAGGCTTAGTTATCTCATCTGTAAAATGACAAGGGCTATGAGGCAGTCTGGTGTGATTGTGTACTTCTGTAATTCTAGTAATTGGGAGACTGAGTCAGGAGGACCCCAGGTTTTAGGACAGTTTCAACGACTTAATGAGACCATGTTTCAAAATAAAAAATAAAGTAGGGCTGGGGGTATAACTCAGAGGGATAATGCCCCTGGCCCTGGGTTCAGTCCCCAGTAAAACACACATACATGCACATGCATACACACAGGCACATACATGTGCACACATGCACATACACACAGAGAAGCTATGAGTGTTAAATTTAATATGGTATACAAAGGACTTGGTAGAGTCCCTATTACATTTAGGAACTCTTAATTCACTATGGAGGGAAGTAGCAGGATGGGGTTAGGAGACAACCGCACCAAGAGATATTGTGTACATATATGAACATATTGCTTTGAATCTCACTATGATATATAACTATACTACGCCAATAAAAAATTTAAAAAAGAGAACCTTCAGCATTTTCAGTGGTTTCTGTATTTTGTGAATCTACTCATGTAACAAATTACAAGGGACAATGCTTAACCTCTAGTAAATATACTCAATGAATGATACCTGGTATTCTTTTTATTGTTGATATATATCCTGTTTCCTAAGCCCAGTTCACGATTTGACTGCTTATATAAGAATTTAGAACTCAGGTTAAGTACTTGTTTAGTATTTGACTACTGTGTTGTGGCACTGATTGTTTCCAACCAGAGAATAAAGCATGAAGATTAATCTCCCTCTGCAAATTGAAGTGTGGGATTTTGGTATATCAAAGTGCACAGAAAGTATTTTTTATACTTCATTGGTCCATTGTAATTATACATCATACTAAGTTATAGGATGATAGGAATATATATGCACACAGCACTTGGTGTATTTCCCGCCGGGTCCCACCCTCCTCCTTCCCCTTCCCCTTACATATCTTTGAGATTTGCACTGGTAATTTAATATAGGTATATAGTATTATTTCAACTGTTACTTTCTTTATGTCTCGATCTCCCCTTCTCCCACCCCTAAATACCCTCCTTTGCTCCCGTGGAGTCTCTGCTCCTGTATTTGAGGTTACCTTTCCCTCCCAATTTCTATCTAGCTTTCACATAACAGAAAGTATTTCATACCTTTAATATTGACCTGATTAATATGAATGGCTTCCTGCATACTTACAATTTTATGTTTTCATTAGTATTTTCATTTACATAGTCCCTGTGTTTGATACTACTTTGTGTTTACCATGTTGATTCTTTGCCTGAGTGGCTTTCTGCTCCTGAAACATCCTGCTACTGATTCCCACTTTGGTAGCAAATCAAAGTCAGATGACATTTTTCTGTTCTATTGGCAACATCCCTCCACTGTTGGGATTTATATATAAATTGCATGTAAATTGCATATCTTTTGACAGTGATGGGGATTAATCCTAGGGCTTCAAACATACTAGGCAATTCCTCTACCACTGAGCTGCATCCCAGACCTTTAAAACTTTTTTATTTTTAGATATGTTTCACTCATTTGTCCAGGCTGGCCTCCAACTGGTGATCCTCCTTCCTCAGTCTCCAGAGTAGTTGGTATTATAGACATGTGTCAGCACTCCTGGCTAAATTGCAGATATATAACTTACTGCCTTTTCAGCATTGATGCAGTGTTTATTTACCTGTCTGTTTTCTCAGACAAAGTTTGATAGCTCATGCTATAATCATTCCCATATCCACAGTAGACAGTACACAGGCTCCAGTATAAATTCCCAGTAAATGCTTATTGAAGGAAATAGTATTTTCAAGATTGGATAGGATCAATGATAAGAACAGTTGTTGGTGCACAAGTGTACAAATTCTTTAACTAATGTTCAGTGAAAAAGCAGGATAGGATTGTTGAAGAATCTACAGAGTAACCTTAACCCTAAGGTGATTCATCTCTTCTCATGAGTGCAAACTTTTTTCAGATGTCTGAAACTCTATTAAGATTCAGAAATAAGGTATAAAGAATTCATGAACAAAAAGGGACAAAGGAAATGTGAATAAAATGAAGATGATTTTGAAAGTCCCTTGAGAGCTTACACTTTATTAGTGGACTTAAGACATGGTTCTAAACAAATTGTAAAAAATCTCAAAACTTAATAAGATATAGGTATGTGGAAGTAACATGAAAGAGAAAAAGTGAATGTGCTATGGGACTTGATCGGGGAGTTTGATTTGGAGGTAAGTACAAGGGGCACTGTGCCATGTGTTAGTCAGGAGAATTTCCAACACTGGTAATCCACATGGCCAACCTGGTGCTTTGGTGCTTTGGAAGGGGTAATGGTCCAGATTTGTTGGCAGAAGTATCTCTCCAGACATTTTTAATCACACAGTTGAGAGCTGCTGGCCACCATCACAGGATCAGAGTTACATGGAAAAAAACCAGGACAGAGTCTGTGAAGCCCTAATCTTCTCCTGAGGAAATTTGGACAGGAAAATTTTAAATAGCACCGTTCCAAAATGTAGCACATTCTTATAATCCACATGGGCCTCTCTGTTCTCTTTCATCCATATTTCAACCTTGTTCAACATTTAGCTCAGTAGTTATATGGTTTTCCACAAATGTTTTCTGAATTCTAAAAAAAAAAAAAAAACAAGATCATAAATGTTATTACCACAGTTTTCATAATAAAAACAATTTAAAGAGTTTTGTTTATTCATCCATTAAACATTTATTAAGCAACTACTAAGTTTTTTAGCCATGAAATTAGTAATTTGGAGGCAATTCTAATTTTTTTTCTTAATATTCAAGTCATAAAATCACGTTAGGTCTACCCTACCAGTATCTGTTCCATCCTTCCATCTCCTTTATTCCCACAGTCCTAGTTCACATGTGTGTGTGTGTGTGTGTGTGTGTGTGTGTGTGTGTGTGTGTGTTACTTAGGATTGAACCCAGGGTTAATCTATTTCTGAGCTACACCCCCATATCTATTTTATTTTTTACTTTGAAACAGGGCCTCACCAAGTTGCTGAGGCTGGCTTTGAACCTGTGATCCTCCTGTCTCATTTCCCAAACACTGGGATTACATGCTTGTACCATCATGTCCAACTCTACTTCATGTACTTTTAGTTTCATGTCAAGATGAGTGAAGTAGTGTCTCCATCTTTTTCCTTAGTGACTCTCATTCTTTCCACTAAGCCAGCCAACATATAACTATCAGAGTTTTTATCACATATAAATATGATCATACATATGGTATATATTTATTCATTGGTTCTTTAAATTTCCCCTTCCCTTGTCCATGTGTCTAGCCTTTCTATTCCAGATTTTACTTTATTTTTACAGTTCATCGTTGATGCCATTCCATAGAGCAGAAATAAAGACTGCTTATTTCACACATTCTCACATCTCAGACTTTTTAGCTTATTGCTCTGCCATTATTTCTGGATTATTTTGTGGATGGGTTACTCCCATTTTCTAATAAGTGCATACTTTAACTTACTCAGTAAATTCATAGTGAGCTTGTTCTAGCCATCATGTGAGGTACTGGGAATGTAGTGTAGAGGCGACACTGGAATTCCAAGTTTATGGGTGCCTATGACCTTGTTCCTGACCACAGACATTGTGAAGAGCTGGATATGATTGAAAAAGCTTCTAGAAACAGGGGTGCTTATGCAACTTCCTGCTGTTCTCTATTTCTAGACCTATGTTTTCTGAGATGTCTAATGTGTTCCATAAAATAAATGAGGATACCAGGGGCACCTCCTTAGGATGGACCCACCTCTCTGGTTGAATCTGGCTCTTTAACTCAGAAGGTCTTTTAGTCATAACCTTTGCTCTTCCTTCTAACTGAACTTAGACTCTTGTGCCCTGCTTCATAACTTGACCTGTCTTCTGTCTCACTAATGACCATAACTTGGTCCCCATCATCCAAGTGACCAACGTGTTAGTTAGAAATTCATACCTGATGCTTGGGCAATAGCTCAAACCTGATGCTCTCATTCCTCCCTTTTCTTTCTTTGGTTTACTCTTTACACTATAATTCAGTATCTCCTTAAGACTAAATTTGCTTCTTCTTCCTTAGACAAATATTTCACTAATATGGCCCCGTCTTTAGAATTTTTTTCATTTGAATGTATATATGACCTTGCTTGTGATACCCTATTGTGTTTATCTCTGGCCTTCTGTTCAAGTCCAAAACATTCACCATGCAGACCTTTCAACCACTTCACTGCTATGGGCGATGTAATGTATTTGAAATATGGAGGACAGACACTTTACCCTTTTCACTGCCCTTTCTGTTATTAATAATCACCATGACTTTTCAAAGTCTCACCCTTCTCCCTCCCCCGCCTCTCCCTGGAAGTGTCCTGTCTCCTGTCTAATTAATGACCATAGTTTACAGACAGTGCAGCTGTCTACACATATGGTTCATTACCCTTAAGACAGAAAACGATGTAAGAGTTGAAGGTTTCTTTCTCAGGGTTCTTTGGGCAACTATGAAGGATGAAATCATTAACGTGACTTTTAACTAAAACAGGGCCTTGTGGTATTGCATCATCTCCTAGCTCTAGTGCACACACTCCAGGCATTATGGCTTTTAAATCAGAGTTTATTCTCTTATGTTTATAGCCAACTTTGCTTGGCGCCAGAGAGAACTAAAAAATAATAATAAAACATTTTTATATTGTATCTGAGTTTTCTAAATGTCTCACATTTGGGGTGAACTAACAACAATAAAAGGAATTAATTAGGGAAGAAGTCTCCATTCTTTCCCAGAAGGACTGCAAGCTGGTTATTAGAGAATTGGTATGTTTCAGAGAAGAGTAACATTTATGAGCCTGAGAGAGGGAGTCTGTGGGTGCTTCAGAGTTTCTTGTATTCATTTTTTCATTCATTTGTCAATCTATTCATTCATTTATGTGGCACATTTATTGATACTGTTTGCCAGATTCTGTTCTAAGTATTGGGTTCTAGTACTAGAGAAGAAGAAATATTCCTTGCTTTCTAATAAATCAGGAGGCCACTGTGCTTTTTGAGTACTAATATTATCAAATACGATTGTTTTGCTCACTTCTCTATCCAGCTTTCACAGTCTTACAGGAATCCATGGTAACTGTGATGATCTCTGCTGTCAATGTCTGCCTTCACTCAAGGTCACTGACTTGCAGCTCTGCTGTTTGGTTTGACAGCCAGGTACTGAGCTATGTTGGTGGGTCAGGTGGTGTACCACCCTCATCCCAATGCAGGTGAGTAGAAGTGAACTAGTGTGCCTGTGATGGCCCTATGAAGTGGTTGTTGATCAAGAACTATGTCATATCGGACATGGTGACTCATTCCTATAATCCCAGTAGGGAGGCTAAGAAAGGAGGATTGCAGGTTTGAGACCATCCTCAGCAGCATAGTGAGAAACCTTAGAAACCTTAGAAACCTAGTGAGCTCCTGTTTTAAAACCAAAGAATAATAAAAATGGCTGGGTGCGTAGCTTGGAGGTAGAATGTCCCTGAGTTCAACCCCCAGTACCATGACCACACACACAAAAAAAAAGAATCATACTGTCCTTCACTGTCTCATTGCTTTTTTCTCTAGTTCTTTGCCTTTAACACTGGTCTTTTTCCATTGAAGGTACATTTTAAACCTTCCAATTTTACTAGGAGTTTAGTCATTTATGAGCCTCAGCTCATGCTCTAGAATTCAGATCCATCTCTATTTCCTGATATCTTCATTTTCCTATCTTTCAAGTTATTTTTCTCTAATCATCATTTGAGCCAGGATTTCATAATCCAGCTTCTTCAATTCTTAAAGTGCCTACTGGATAAACATTATGAAATCCACAGGCCCCTTGGATTTCTATCCAAAAGTGGTTCGGTTCTGCACGTGTCCATGAAGTTTTGTGCGTGAGAGCTCAAAGTGACTCCAAAATACACTCTCAAAACGAAAGTGAACTTCTGTTTTAGTTGTACACTTTTGTCTTTCTCTGATCAGTCACAAAATTGACCATCATATAAATATGAATCACTCTTAAACCTATCTCCAGATTAAAACTCTCTCTTGCTCAATTCCAGCCCCTGGAAGGATAACTTCCTCTTTGGATTTGCACAGTATACTCATGTCTGAACTGACCAAGTTTTCCTTCTATAACTTTTTATCTGTTACTTCCTCTATTTTTTCTTTTTTATTGGATATTGCTGTGCTCAGCCAACATAGATAAGACAGACAACTTGAGCTTACCTCATTTCCTCATCATTGCCAGTTTATGAATGCCATGTATTGTACTATTTTTATATTTCTGCAACATAAACTTCTTTACCCTAGTGTGCTCTGCTACTGCAACTGCCTTGCTTAAAAATCCTTTAAGACTTCAAACTTCTTGGTTGCTTTCCCTGTGTCTATTTTTTGATATCTTCCAAAGTGTCTTCTATATAGAGGCCAGGAATCCTCCTAAAATCCATATATAACCACATCATTTCTTTATTTAAATTGCTTTATTGCCTTTGCTTCCTACAGGGTGGTCAAAATAAAATTTTCATTAGCAATGTCCACCCTACATCTCAGGATGTAGTTCATACCTGTTTCCCAAACTATCTCATCTTTGCTTTTATATATATTGGTGTCTTCAATGCATTAATGATTTTTGCTGTTTGTTTTTAACACACATAGCTTAACACTCGCTCTCCCACTGAGGGTAGGGCTCATTTCTTCATCCCTTAACTCTATGTCCAACCATATGACAAGTTTTGGTTAAAAATATTAGTGTATGTGGCACAGTAGTATCTTGAAACTGCTTGGATTGCTGGCATGATTTTTCTTTCTGTGTTTCTACTATCACTGCAAGAAGGATATGCCTAGTCCATCCTGCTGGTCCTGGGAGGAAGAAGATAAATAAATGGTGCAGAATTGTCCCAGCTGAGTTTCTCCAGCCAAACACTGATTAGATCAGAGGCCCCTGCAAATGAGTGAGCAAGTCCAGATGGCATAAGCAGAGGCCCACAGCTTAATTTTTGTGCCTCTGAGTTCTAGCATAGTCTACTACACAGCAAAGGCAAACAGATACATTCCATAAAGCTTTCTGCATTGTGGACTAATTTGACTGTTCAATTCTACCCACAGTCACAAACCTCTCAGCCTCTGCTCTGATGATTCTGTACTTTGTTTTCCCTCAGATTCTTGTCTGCCTGGTGAATTCTTACACTTTACGATTCAAACTAAACTTTGTCTCTCAGTGAAGCTTCCTGCCAATCTGCAGAGAAGGTTGTCATTTTCTCCTATTGGGTCATGCACCACTTTACATGTATCAACCCATTAAATGTCTTTTTCTCCTATAGGCCTGAGTACCCAAAGGGGAAGGCTGTCTATTTGTTAACTGTGGACAAGATCAAGAAAACCTTCATAGAAGGAGACGTACTTAACTTAAAACACAGAACTGTGGAGATGAACAGGTAGGCAGGAGGTCACTCAAGAAAATCCTCCTCAAGGGGCTGACAAAATAAAAATGAAGAATAAGTAATCACATGTTTCCTTGATGCTCCTCCTTCTTCCCAGTTATAATGGAGCCTGTTGTAAGATAACTACTCTGTAGGCACAATGCTGGCTCTGCCCTGAAACACTGATTCTCTTCCCTCTGGGCAGGAAAACCACATGCTGCCTGGTTAGCACCTGCTTTGCTCTGGGCGTTCTGTCCAGCTGTCCAGTCTATGAGAGACAGTGACATTTACAACTGTTACAAGGCAATTGTCCTGGCTGCGTTCCATGATATAGCCCAGGGCCAAGTGGCTACCATCTGGTAGGGCATCTGTTTAGCCACTGGGAGGGCTTTGGCTACAACAACATGCCTACAGAGAAGACATTGCATTCTGCCCTTTGGGGGAGGAGAGTACATTGCATTTTCACCCATATAAGAGAGGAACTTATAAAGGGGGGCTTCCCACTGTGGCAGTGATCCTTCTTAGCTTTTGGGCTTGAGGTCCCTGACAATATGTTTAGAATGTTCTTATGTGAACGTTCATGATGAGAACATGGGCTTTGCAACCAGATTAACGTGGTTCCAATCCTGGCTGCTTCCCTTGACTATGTGACCTTGAAGCAAGTTACTCAACCTGTATGGAGTGCTGAGTCCATTCCCACTATTTTTTATTTGTAGACAATACTTTGGGAAGAATCAGCACTTTGGGATTCAGAAGCTGCCTTGAATTTCATTACAGTGCCTTTTACTTATGATCAGGTAGGTCCTATTCTCCTTGATATTGGCCTTTATCCTAGCTATGTCAATTACCTATATTTTTCTGAATTTGCAATGATAGCTGATATCTCTGGACATATGCACATGATATTCTGTCTGCTGGTGCATTCTTGTTTACTCTTAATCTATTTAATTCCACATAACTTAGGTCAATATTCAGATGCTGTTTCTTCCTGAAAGCCATCTTTGATTACCTGGAAACTATATATTGCCATATCTCTCTGTACATGGGTAGATGGATAACTAGTCCCATATCTCTCTGTACTCTCTATACATGGGTAGATGAAGTGCTTACACATCTTATCTCTACTAATCTTCTTTACTGAAACTATAAACAGTCAAATTAAGTGCTTTATTGCCTTATTATAGAAGTACAAATATCTTTGTTCATGTTTACATGTCAGTTCTAGCCCACAAGGCAGGAAATATAAAACTCAATCCTAGAAAAGGAGATTGGAACAATCACATGGTACTTTCACATCTCAATCTCTTCCAGTCTGTGATTATGTACAGCCAAAACAACCAGCTGGAAAGAGCTATATTCAGGGAATTGGTGTTATTGATCCAATATAGACATTTGTTTGACTGAATCCAACTATGCTTAAAATGATTTCTGTTAAGTGAAATTATATGTATATGCATTCATTGGATTTAGGAATAAAGATTGAGCTATTTGACCCTTAGAAATGCTGTATTTTTTCTTTTGCTGTAGATGAGTCCAGCAATGACCTAAATTATGTAATTTGAATCACTCTATGGTATTTACTATCCTGAAACAAGTCTGTTTCCAACCTGAGATCAGATCTAAGACTCTTAGCATTTTAAGGCAGTGCCTAAGTGAGTTATACCTCTAGATAATTTCTGTAGAAAGATAGCCTTGTCAACTGAAATGGATAATATATTAACTAATACAATTAAAATAATAATAAACATTAACATATTTGTTCATTTGACAAACATTTCTGTCTAATATACACTAAACACTTATTGATAAATATTTGGGAACAATCAGTGAAGAAAAGAGAGTCTTGATTTCTGGTACTTCCTAACCTCGTAAGGAGACAATAAAATGGATGAATGAACATAATAAATAAGCAGAATGCAAAGACTATCGGAAGACAGTGAATGCTGTGAATAAATAAAGCCAATCAAGATACAAATGTATATGCTTTCCCTAGCCCTTTTACACATCGTTTCACTTGATTCTTTCACATATCTTACAGTAGGAGGGGACATACGCTTTCTAAATTATAGATGAATAAATAGAGACAAAGAGACAATATGGTGTTGGGCCCTGGCTAGTCTTTAAGTTCTTCATATCTCAATATATTTTAAACCACCGACTGGCTTAAACTTAACTCAAAACCTAGGATCAATCCTAGAAATAAAGATATATATGGTTCCTAAAAAACTTTCTTGGAATGAGTATCAAATAGCTTTAATCTTGTTCTGGTTCAAATTTATGTACCATTTGGTTTCTTTGTGTCTCAGTTGACATTCTCACTGATGTAATCTGAAAGAACTGACCACATAACTTAGAGGATGGAAGATTTACTTGTTCATAGTTTTGGGAGATTTTGGGGTTTAGTCTATGTAAGGCCTAGGTCTGTGGAGCTCAGGACATTGTGGTGGGAAGCAGAGAGAGGGAGACCAAGAGCTCTGCTCCCACATTACAGAGTCCCAAAGCAAAGAGCAAGCAAGTAATGTGATTCAAAGACAAAAGTCCCTAAGTTCACACCCCCAGGGACCAACCTTCTCCAGCCACATCCCAGTTGCCTAGGTTACCACCCGGTAAATACATTACAATGAATTGACCCACTAATAAGATTACAGCCTTCCTGTCTTACATCAACTCTGAACGGTAACACATGAGCTCTTTGGGGACACTCTGTATCTAGCCATCACAGTTTGTTTGTTTTAATATT
Organism: Graphiurus murinus; assembly: GCA_004027655.1. Taxonomy (NCBI): domain Eukaryota; kingdom Metazoa; phylum Chordata; class Mammalia; order Rodentia; family Gliridae; genus Graphiurus; species Graphiurus murinus. The sequence goes on along the minus strand of PVLC010014508.1, from coordinate 3,336 downwards.
GGGGGTGGAATCCAGGACTTTCTACCTCTGAGCTACACCCCTAGCCCTTTTTATTTTTGAAACAGGGTCTTGCTAAATTGCTGAGGCTGGCCTCAATCCTGAGATCTTCTGGTCTTAGGCTCCTGAGTATTGGGATTACAGGTACACACCACACCCAACTTCTATACTATCTTTGACGAATCAGTCACTTCTTTTCTTTTAGCCAAAGCTCTAGATCCTAGTTTGTAGATTAGTTCTAATAAGTGATTATTGTTTTTTTTATCTGTCAGATAATCTTGACAAGAGAAGCTCCGGCAGTGATCTTGCCAGACTGTATCCTTGGCCCTGCTCTCAGGCATTGAGTGTTCCCCCTAATTGACTCCTAATGACAAGTGCAGTCTGGACAGATGCTCTTGGTTATGAAAGATTGAACTAATGAAAACCCAATGTCCCTGGGAATGGAGCTGAGTGAGAGAAGTTCTCCAAACCATAGTCCAGACAGGAACTCAGAACAAGTGCATTATCCAAAACACTCAGAAGCAAGGGTGGCAGGTAAAGTGACATTAAATAAATAAATAAATAAATAAATAGAAATTATAAAAATTATTCAAGAATTCATCATATAGATCTATGATTTAGACTGTCTCAGTTGGAAAGATCTAGTGTTATTTTGTTAATAATAAATGTGATAATATCATTAATAACAATACTATTAGTATTATTTTGTGCTTATTCAATTTTAGAGGCACTATATTCTATACTTGCCTTATATAATTTAATCCTCTAAGGAATCATCTGAGGTAATTAAGATGTCACTTTAAAAAATCTGGAATTTGGCTCAGAAAAATCAAGTGGTTCTATAGTTTTAGAGCCAATAAAAGGAAAGTTTTAGAGATTGTAGAGGCACATTATGGATCTATACTGAATAGTTTTGTACATTCATCATTTCTTCATATGTACAAAATAGAGTTAATAAACATATTGAGGAGTTATGACAGCACTTACATAAAATTACATACAAAATAATCTGGGGACTGGTATATTGTACCTATTCACCATATTTTTGTAATTATAATTCATATTGTGTGCATGCATCTCCCTTACCCAGATGGATCTAATCACAGCATCTGGGTCTGGTCTATAATGTACAGTGGAACCACTACTCCTTCTGATCTGGGGCAAATGAGGAGTTGAATAATGGGTGCAAAATCTTATTGAGTATAACTCATTAATAGTTATGGTTAGCTACCAAAGAGAGATTGACAATAGATTAGTATTCATGATGTTATTTGTCTTCCTATCAATTAAAGGATGTTTTAAATTTGATGCTATTGATTTCCAACTGTTTCTGCTTTCTGTTTTGGTGTCTTTGCAGGCAGGATACTAATTTCATATTACTTTGGGTATTTTTTTATGATGAATAGAACAGCCTCTAGATATTCAGCTATGAAACTTCAATTCTTTACATGTGGTTCTTATATTCAACTTGTTGTGGGAACTAGAGCAAATCACTTCTCCTTGGTGGAGAAGAGATATTAGAGAAAAAAAATGATATTGGGTCTATCTCATGCCAGCTGTGTGAATATGGACAAAGCATTTAGCTTCTCAGAGTAGAAACTGTAAATTAATAACTTGTATCTTCCAAGGTTGTGAGGATAAAAGAAATACTACATTAAAATTTCCCGGTACATAGCATAAATGCTAAATACTATGAAACTTGAAGAGGATTGTGAAGGAGAATTCAGGCACAAGGGTTGAATCTTATGAGAACTACTGAAGTAAGGGACTCATAGTTCAATGAACATATACTAATTAAGTCTTTACTAATTTTTGAGAGGTCATTATAGGGGATTAGGCATTACATTTATAATTATAAATATAATCAAAGTATGGAAAGAAGGACATGGAGCTCGATGACTTGATAGAACGTAGTTTCATTAAGTACAATGATAAAGGTATAATAGCAACAGTGCAATGATGGAAAGTGTAAGACTAAGCAGACTCATGCATACACACACACACACACACACACACACACACACACACACAAACACATACTCCTTTCCTGCAGAATAAAAGAGATGTAAGTGCAAAAATTTTCACTGTAGCTGGTGCTAGAACTGAATGAAGCCTTGGTTAACGGAGGAAAGGATTAAAGTGGCTCCTCCATGTATGAAGGGCTCCCCACCCATCTCATAATTATGTATGGAGAGGATGGGTATCGAGGTAGTACCTGAAGGGAAACACACCAAGATCTGTATGCCTGTATGTGTGTTTCTTTGTATGACTTTGAATCTCACTATGATGTATAATTACAATGCACTAGTAAAAGTATAAAAATGGGAATAAGTGGCTTTCATCAGAATTGGCCGTCTTTTGCATGGCCTAAATAAGATGTTTATTTTTCTCATTCTCTCTTGCATAATAACAAGATGCCATGGCAAAAATTGAGATGGTTTATAGAAAAAAAGCCAATGACTATGCCTGATTTTAATATTGACCTTAGGACAGGATGTAAAATGATTTTTTGTAGGTAATCAATGGCTTAGTCCAACTTATGCGAAAATCACATTGGTGTTTGCAGCTGCAGCAAGGTGTTAATGAGTATGTATAACAAAAATTCATCTACCTGGGGAGTTCACTTTATATTGCTTACCCAAAGAGCTTCTTGAAGAGCCTGGTGATAATTGTCCTCTCCCTCTCTCTCTCTCTCTCTCTCTCTCTCTCTCTCTCTCTCTCTCTCTCTCTCTCTCCCTCCCATCGAGAACATGCATTTGATCCTAGAAATGCTTCTGTTCCTTCTGTTCCACATCTGTCTTCTGTTGCTATTTGTTGTATTCCTGTGGGTTATACAACCAGGTTCACTAAGGATGATAACTTAATTTTGAAACTTGAATATAAGGATTATGTTTTTATGAATAAAGAGCTGAAGTGATTTATCAGTTGTTAAATATTAATAATTGATTTGAATAATGAAAAGAAGTTGAAGCTAAAATACCTGCTTCTGCAAAATTCAATTTGGTCTGGGGGAAGAGCACTCTGCCCTCCTGTTTTATCACTGGTGAACAGCATTATGCTTGGTCAGGAAGTCACAACTCTTGTAAAACTTTATTAGTGTTCAAGATCATTAACGGGAAGCAGAGGGGAAAAAGAAGTAAATATAAAGTGTCAGTTTCAGACAGTCCTAGACAAGTTCATTGAGCTGTAAATTAAATCAAATGCCACAAAATATGCAGATTGTAAAAATGTCCATTCCCTGCAAAGCTATTAAACTTTTAAAGGTCTTTTCAATTAAAATGACTGAGATGAGTACTGTGTCATGTTGGATGGAAAGGGCTTGCATTACAGTCAGAAATC
>PVLC010014507.1:0-39172 GCA_004027655.1 Graphiurus murinus | reverse complement strand
AAAAAAAAAAAAAAAAAAAAAAAAGAAAGAAAAGAAAAAAAGGATCTCATCAATTTTAAAATAAGAGTATGTCTGAGGGTATTTAAAGAGATTAACATATTTATTGTTGGGAAAAATCTCTGCAATTAGACTTAATCATAGTTTTTAAGCATTAAGGACACCAGGAAAACTCAGATGTAGTTGTGTCTTGAATCCATTTCATTTCTAACATGAGGGTTTAGGCCTTTATTTATTCCTTTGTTGTACATGTTTATGATATATATATGTATGTATATATATATGTACATATTATATATGTATATGTATCTATATATACATACATATATATATATTGGTTCTGGGGGTTGAACCCAGGGACATTCTACCTCTGAGCTATATTGCCGGCTCTATTTTTTATTCTTTGTTTTAAAACAGGGTCTCATTAAGTTGTAGAAAGCCTCCCTAAGTAGCTGAGGCTGGCCATGAACCTGTGATCCTCCTGTCTCAGCCTCCAAGTACTGGGATGACAAGCCTGAGTAACCCACCACGCTCGATATACATATATATAATTTTATAGCAGCCTTTTTATTTTCCCCTTGCAGATAAGTTCCTTTCTCTAGGCAGTAAATGAGGTGCCTCTTGATGGAATCCTAGGATGCCATGCTCCAGTCTCCACAGAGGGATGGTAACCATGAAGTCTGGTGCTGGATTCACTCTGTGCTCAGTACTCACACCTGATCAGTCATCTTCTCATGAAACACTGTGAACTAAGCACCAACAACATGACATAAACGCTGGGGGCCTGTGTCAGGTTGGCTGTGGGGTGGGGATCCCGTTACACAATCTCAGGACTGGCAAGTGGGAAAATTGTGAATCAGGAGAAAACATCCTTAATCTCACTCATTTCCTCTTGCATAGGGTTTGACGTCACTTCCAGATGCCTGGTGTTTCGTGGTCACTTCATGGTGTCCATGTCCAGGGTTCTCCACGTGGGCAGAAAAGCTCAGCCATTGGTACACGACCGTGACTCCTGCTCAATCCACCTTCTCCAAAGCACTTGCATGTATAACCTGAGAAGGGGCTGTGGTTTCTAGAAATAAAATACTGCCTTCAGAAATCAGAGGGAGCATTAAGGTAGACAAAAGATGCAGAAGGCATTGGCAGAACCCCTGAAATACTGCAGTGTCTATGCACACACCTAACGCTAAGTAGCCTGGCATGGTGTATTAGCTAAAGCAAGAAAGCTGTGTGTGTGTATGTGTGTATGTGTGTGTGTGTGTGTGTGTGTGTGTGTGTGTGTGTGTTTGTGTGTTTGACCTCTGACACTCTAAATATACTTGTGGAAGCAATTTGTTCTTTTCCCGTCATTTGTTTGACACACAATTGTATTCTATTTATCATGCAAACCTACCTGGTTGTGGATTTCCAATGTAGTCCTTCAAATACTTGGGATCAGCTATAATAGCCCCATCTTTCCTTCATGTGTTTCTTCTTTAACTAGACAAACATCCCAAGATGTCTTATCTGTTAATCATGTAAAACACTACTGAGAATTTCTCTATTATGCTGAAAATTGCTCCTGTACACGTTCTCTATTTGGTCATTGTCTCCTGTAAAATTGTGTTTCTTTAAAGATTAATGAGACATTTTGGGTAAACTTATATAAGAAATGAATGCCTGACTTTTGGATTCAGCTTCACCACGTAAAGAGCTCAGAAGTCATGGCTCCCGTGTTTACAACAAGTGAAAGCTAGACAAAAGGGAAATAAATGGCTTTTCTTAGATTCCTTAGAGAACTGAGGTTACAAGGGAAATTGCCACCCCAAATCACGGCAAATCCAGAAAGCCAAAGCAGAAATCTTCTTATCTAGACCAAAAGCTTCTGGAGTTATATAGAGGAAGAAACACTTAAATTATAATTCAGGTAGATTTCTAGAAGATGGGTATGGGCCCGTGTGAGAGTCAGAATTCTAGAGGCTGAGGAGGGTTCCACATGTTCATGTACTTTACTTCAAGGTAATTCAGCCGATTCTCAAAGTAAAGACCTCAGAGAGATCCCAGGGAGCTCGCATAACTATGGAGGCTGGGAAGTCCTTTAATGTGGTGTCTGCAAGATGCAGACCCAAAAAAGCTGAGGGTGTGATGCAGCCTAAGTCTCAAGGCCTGAGAACCAGAGAAGCTAAGAGTTTCAACTCCAGCCCAAGACTGAACCTCCAAGAGCTGGGAGCACCAGTGTCTGAGGACAAGGAAGATGAATATAACAGGTTAGGCAGAGAGAAATATTTTCCTTTCTCTGTCTTTTAGTTCTACTCAGGCCCTAGAGGGCTGGACGGTTGTCTATCCACATTGGTGAAAGCATTCTTCTTTACCTAATCTATAGGCGCAGATGCTAATGCCTTCCAGAAATAATGTTTTAACAGGCATCAGGGCATTTCTTGGCCCATTTAAAACACATAAAATGAATCATCACAAGTGGTTTATACCTGGAAGAGCTGAAATACACAGGCTGAAAGTCAAAGAGGTGGCAAAAACAAGAGCACTGGAGGAATTTGAGTCCTCTGGCTCATTTAGCTATAACACACATCCAGCCATAGCCCAGATCATAGCTACAGGTCATGAGTCCTCTAAAGAAAATCCAATTCAGCTACTATTACCCAATACATGTCCAGCTTACGAAAGAAAATTGCAAACCATGCCAGAAGGCAAGAAAAATTGTACAGTGTGAAAGGTTGAACAAACATCAGAATCAGACAGATGTGACCCAGATGTTTGGATTATCAGAAAGGCCATAACTCTGAATAATATGTAAAAGACTATAATGGGAAAAACTGATAACATGCCCAAAACAGTCAAAAGCTCTATGGAAAAATGAAAAGATACACCTACACAGGATTTTGTACACACATATGTTTCTGTGCCCCATCAATTGATAAGGTGTAGAAGCAATGACTCACCAACAGCAACATGCTTTGGTTGCACCCAGATCTTGGTTGTCGATACCTTTCTCCAATAAAAGAAACCAGCGGTCCTTGAAGAAATGGTTGACTCCATTCTGGGACTGGTTTAAGGAGAATTGCAAGATAAACCTGAACATCTTTGTTACAGCAAACAGAACAACCCACAGTATGTGATTATGTCACATGAGACAACAAAAGAGCCCCCAATGGCCAAAGATAGAAAAACAATTCATGTCACAGAAGTAAAATACTACTGGGTTGTCACCCAAACTAGAAAATAAATAAATAAATAAATAGCTCCCTCCGCAACTTAGTGAGACCTTTTTCCAAAAAAAAAAAAAAAAAAAAAAAGGCCAGTGGTATAGCTCAGAGGTAGAATGTCCCTGAGTTCAATCGTTCAATCCCTAGTACCATTAAGTAAGTAAATAAATAAATATCCATGAGTCCAGAGTGATAAAAAGAAGAGTAATTGAAGAAGCAATTGCATGGATAAACCAGTAAATGATTGATAATTTATATATATATATATATATATTCTTCCCTTAATGGGTTGGAAAACAATTCCCCACTTCTTATGTGTGAGTGGAAGTCACATAATGACTTCCCTGTTGAAGAATACAATTAGGAAAAGTGGACAAAAAGAATCACTTTGTTGTGGAGAATCCTGGAAAACTCTACCTCACTTAGGTGATTAACCAGTAATATGTTAATACCAAGTTAATAATATGTTCTTTGATATGATGTGATAAAAATCATAGCTTACTTCTGTAGTCTTACTTCCCCAAACCAGAACCTCAGGCTGATGATGAGAAGAGAAAAAAAAATTAGGCAGATTCTACTTGAAGCACCAGATTTTTTTAAAAACATCGAATCAATACTCCTCAAAACTATCAAGGTCAAGAAAACAAACGAAGTCTGAGAAACTGTCTCAGACAAAAAAGTCTAAAGAGACGGGACAACTACCGCCGATGTGGAATCCAAGATGGATCGCTGGAGCGGAAACAAAGGAAATTAGGTTAAAAATAAAAGAAGATCTAAACAATTATGGGCTTTAATCAGTAACACATCAGCATTGCTTTATTAATTGTGACAGATATGCCATATTAAGGTTTGATGTTCATACTAGAGGAAACTAAATGTAGGCTATATGAGAACTCTGTGCTATCGTCACAATTTTTCTCTTAACCTAAAACTACTCTAAAATAAAAGTTCAGTCCAAAAGCTTAATGCCAGTCATCTTCTAAAATAGTTAAAAATTATGTTTGCTTTGTGTGTTAATCATTTGATATTTAACATACAAAACTGTTTTGCAGTAAATGTCCTGACACTCCTCAAAAGTCACTGGTGCCTGTATTTTCAGTGAAAGAGTAATATATTAATGTTGCCACGAAACATTTTGATATCATACCTCTTGATCTCATTAAAAAAAACTCATAATTCAATATTCTAAAATATACTCATTCAATTCTTCTAAAACTAAATGCCAATAATTTAGGTGAACTTTAATTTGATATCTAATGTCTTACTCCAATCTTTCTGTGTGACTCATCCGTAAAATAAGTAGCTGAAGGGCCTCCTGTTCTATATTCTATAAATAAGAATAACACAATTGGTACTTACCAAACATTTTTATTACAATACATTTTTATTCCAATACAGAGGCATTTAAACAATAAGTGAATACATTGTTTGATTTTAAGATGACTGCTTTTTGAACAATTATTTGAGATTAGGACCTTGTAGAAAGGTCAGCACACCAATAACAATGTTTTCTATTTGGGGAGAAAAGAGAAATTCCTGTGATAACATCTAAGAATTTAGCTTTCTAAATGTCTTGCCATTTGGACTTGACTTTTAATCTGGCATGAATGCTAGTATTACAACTGAATGCATGCTATTCCACTGAGCAGATTTGGTGCTAAAAGTAAAAAATAAGAGATGAGTAATAAGTAGTCAGAATACATTGTAATAGTCCAAATATTTAAATCCTCTTTGATAAAATAAACAACTTTACCTTCAGCTATGCAACAAAGCAAAATAAAAAAGAAATAACCTGAATAATATTTTTTATACCTCTCTCTCCCTCTCTCTCTCTCTCTCTCTCTCTCTCTCTCTCTCTCTCTCTCTCTGCTATAATAAATTTAGGAATCCTTTCTAAGCCAAATCATATGTGAGATTAACACAATGTTGAGAAGTCGAAGGAAACTAGAATTCAAAATTAGATGGATAAAGGTATTTGATGTTGGCTGGCTAGTTCATCATGTTTCCAAGAACTGTAACTACATCATATCTTGAAGAACTGTAACTACCTGCCTACACACATCTTCATTTTCTACAATTGTATTTATACCTTAAAATGAAATAGAGATATTCTATTTGGGTGTATTCTATACATTGTTTGTCAATGTGTGATCGATGTTATCAGCCACAATGGCATCACGTAGATTTTGTCAGAAATGCAGACTTATCTTCCCTACTGAAGTCTCCTGAATTAGAATATACACTTAACAAGATCCCCGGGGGATGTACATGGACAGGAAAGTTCAAGAAACACTGTTCCTCAGAGGAAAAGATAAAAAAAAAAAAAGGTGGTGGTATATTCACAAGATGGAGTTTTACTCAGCCATGAAGAGCAAAATGATGGCATTTGTAGGAAAATGGGTACAACTTGAGAATAGGATGCTAAGTGAGATTAGCCAGGCTCAGAAAAATCAAGGGTCACATGTTTTCTCTCATGTGTGAGTCAGAGAGAAAATAGGAAAGAAAAAGAACTTGAGATAAGAGAAGAGAAAGGTGAGTAGAATAGTGGAAGAGAATGGGGGAAAAGTAAAGCTTGGGGAAGGAAAGAGATCAAATGATAGTATGTTCGTATATGAAGCTATCACTACAAATCTCACCAACATGTGTGGGGAGAGAGGAGAGGGAGAGCAGGGTGGGAGCCAGGACACACCAAGTGCAGTGTCGATTTTAAATGTGTCATTTTAGCCAGGCGTGGTGGCACACTCTTATAATCCCAGTACTTGGGAGGCCGAGACCAGAGGATCCTCATTCGCAGCTATCCTTCACTACTTAGTGAGACCTGATTTCAAAATAAAGAATAAAAAATAGGGCTGGGGGTGGAGCTCAGAGGAAGAATGCCCCTGTTTAATTTGTTGGTACCTCTTTTGTTACTCCTTTGTTTTATGTCTTCTTCCCAAAGTTTTCTCCTCTATAAAGCTACAGGAATCTATCCCTGTAATTGGTTTCTGACTTACCTCAGTTATATCATGGTCCAAAGAAGCCAGCTTTGACAAAGGGTGAGGAGTAGGAAAATATATCATTAATATTTGCATTGTTTCAGTAAATACTTAATAAATTGTTTTTTTTTTTCTGTGAGTTTTAAAAACAAGCCTTTATCCAACAGCACTTGCAAGATTTTCAAAACAATTAGTTTGAAGGCACGTGAAAGATACCAAATGCATAGAGAATTTGAAACTCACAGATCAAAAGATCTGGAAGATGTCCTCAAAAGTTCACAATATCTGAAATACAGAGCCAAGGAATTTGTACTTTGACATTGAACTCCAATAAAAGAGGTTGCATGTACATATGCATGTGTATTTTAAAAACCCTTATTAAGATTTTAATTTGCTGTCAAGGGCAACTTGTCATGTGCAGATGAAACTATTTTATGATTCATTTGCCAAGTGTGACTGTGACGGCTGAGATTAATTTAATCTCAGCCTTTGTGCATTAGCATTCAGACAGAATCTGAAGCAGAGAGAAGGACTCGGTTCTGTTTTATTTTTAGGATGAAGGAAATGTTTTGCATCCTCTCCATTTTGATGATCACAATGAGCTGGTAGACTAGATGATTTATTTTTATAGCTAAACACAAATCTGGATTATGAATGAAAGTGAATTCCAAGATGGCTTGCTGTCCTTCAGACATAAGCTTGAATGACACACTGTCACAAGGGGCTGTAACATTTACCCTGGAAAATAAATGTTTACCTCAAGCGGCAATTGACATTTCTAGCACCTCATGAGAATGCCAAGCACTGTTTCAAATCACTTTCCCACGTTGCCTTGTAGCTTGGCTTTGGGCCTCAGGCCAGCATCGAAGTACAGGAGTCTGCCTGGCGGCTTACCTTCACCGCTAAGGAATGCATATGCATGCATGTCAGCAGCATGAAGGCCAAATTCATAATGAGCCAGATGTTTGCAGAGTTGAAATAACCCAGCAGATACTACGGAAACAAAGGAGGAGCTGCAGATGTGGATGGTGCTCCGCAAATGTTAGCCCATCCCACAGATATCAGGAGGCCTGGAGCAGCACAGGGGCGTTCTTCCGGGTCTACAGGGCAGCAATGACCTCTGAGTCTTGACTGAGAACATTATCCGGATTATGCATGGCAACTGCTAACACTATTAAGGATATTCCCACAGAGACTTTGCTAATAGAATGCCCAGGAGCAGTCGTTCCTCTTTATTCCTTCTGGTTGCATGCTATAATCTACCACCAGAGTAGGAAAAGCCTATTCATCCCCTCCCTTGATCTCTATACTAACAATGGGAATTCTTTTCATCCTCTTAATTGCTGCAACTCTAGCACTAGAGTCTTCATTCTGATATTTCCACACATTTCATTTCCTTCTCCTCTCAAGGCAAGCCTATGGAGCCAAATTACCCACACACAACATAAGCATAAGGGTGCGCACACACACACACACACATTTTTACCATTAACTATGATTAATATTATTGAGCGTTTATAATATGCCAAGTATCCCATGAACTCAAAGAATTCTTTAGACAACTCCAGTAACTCTCAATCAACACTAACTGAAATTTATAGCATTATTAGTCTGAGCTGTAACTGTAATATTTGTACTACATTGTTGAATTATTATCACATGGACATAAACTTCAACTCCTTACCTAAACTATAAATTTCTTTAGTTAATGATTATGTCTTATTGTACATTAGACAGATACTGGAGGTCTCAGGAGAGATATTGGAAGGCTGCTTGGAAATCTATGACAAAGTATTTTTGAAAGTTGAAATAAGAACAAATAAATATAAATACGTGTAATAAAGCACATAATATTGTACCTATCCAGCAACACAAATATTATCAAAGCACTACTTAATGGGAGAGGGGGTGTCAAGCTCAGAGTCCTAAATCAGATATGCAAAAATGGGATTTTATTTCTCTGTAATCTCAAATTTCTTAAACACATCTGTATCTCTTGATAGTAGTTAAAAAAAATTTTTCTAACTAAAGGTTAGTTCAATAATTTCTGACTTCACTCTTAGCTGTTTTAGATGAACAACAGATTTGAAATTTAAACCCAGGTAGTTGGACGCTCAGACTCCATGTACAGCTATTTTTCCTTCTCATTTATTTTCTCCCAAACCCCTTCCCTGTCCTTGAATAACAGGCTCACATAATATCATGGAAGCATTGCTACACGTAGATATCCTAAAATATACTTTACTATTTTCCCAAAGTAGTATTTACTAGGAAAACCTATCCAACAACATAGCTGAGTAGACAGAGTATTCTATCTCCAAACTATACCCTCAGCCTTTTATATTTTTATTTTGAAATGGTCTCCCTAAATTGCTGAGGGTCTTGCAAAGCTGATGAGGCTGGCCTTGAGCCTACAATTCTCCTGCCTCCGCCTCCCAAGTACTGGGATTACAAGCATGTGCCACCATGCCCAGTTGTATCTTTTCATTTTTTAAAAGTATCTGTACCATATCCATAAACGCCCAAATTCAATTTCCATTTCCAAGTGTATAAATATATGTGCTACATGGTAGACCAGTGTATAAATTTTAAAACATAACAGAGCAGTTAAGCATCACTGAAAAGATTATTCTTGCTCTTTTTTTCTTGTTTCTCATTGAAATGGATTCTAAATATTAGCTGTAAAGAAAAGTGCTTCCTACAGCCAGAAATAAGACAAGAAGGAGCTTGGGGAAAGTAATCACATTTCTGTAGGCTTTCCTTAGATGGGAAAAGATGTATGTTGAATGCTTACCACTTTAAAATAAAATTGCCTGCATCTTGTTTAGCTTAAAGCCCAGAGACACTAGTGAAATGTGTTCTCCTTCATCAATTTTCCAGACACTCTTTCTTGTTCTTTAGTGTATCCTTAATCATAAGGATTTCATAAGGATGATACTCTAGGAATGAGCTGAATTGAAATGTCTGACCGCCCTTACTATCACATCTTTTATGAATGACTTAGAAAAGGTAATGTGACCAGTTCATTGTAATTCAGCACATTTAACCTATTGGTACAACGATCTGTACTGCCAAAATTTGTAGGACGGCCACACCATCAAAGATGCTGTTGAGCTCTCGTTCCTTAGCCATTCATAGTTGCCAGACTGCGTGTTCTGATTTGAAATTAGAAAGCATAGCACTCACTACTGTGGGTTTTCCCCACAGTAGAGCCCCCAGGACTCAAATAGGTACCGCAGAACCACATGTGAAGTCTAATCACTGTGTTAGTATCTGGGCATCGCAGTGGCTAAGACCTCAGGCTATAGATCAAATCAGAGATTTCTTTCTGATACTTCTTAGTGGAATGAGAGTGGACCAATTATTTAAAATCCCCCCTTTGTTTTATTTATTTATTTACTTTTTAAATTTATTTATGTTTATTTATTTTGTGTGTGTGTGTGTGTGTGTGTGTGTGTGTTTTACTGGGGATTGAACCCAGAGGCCTTCTACTTCTGAACTATATCCTCCAGCCCTTTGTATCTTCAGTTTTGAAACAGGGTCTCGCTATGTTACTGAGTCTCACTAAGTTGCTGAGTCTGATTTCTACCCTGAGATCTTTCTGTCTCAGCTTCCTAAGCTTCCCAAGTGTTGGGATTACAGGTCTCTGTCACCACACCTAGCTATTTAAAATCTTTAAGCCTTGATGTATCTACTTTTTTTAGTGGCAATAATATTGTTTACTTCATAAGTTGTCTAGGAAAATTAGAATATATATACATATATAGGGTATCTATTTATATAAAGATACTACAACTTACTATATATATATATATATATATATTCACAGCTTACTATCTATTTTAAGTTGTGTTATCTTTTAGGTAGTAAGCACTTATTAGAAGTTAGCTATCACTGGGGAAAGTGGGGCATCCTTGTAATCCCAGTACTTTGGAGGCTGAGACAGGAGGATCTCAGGTTCAAGGCCAGACTCAGCAACTTAATGAGGTCCTCTGCAACTTAGTGAGACCTGTTTCAAAACAAAAGAATAAAATAGGGCTGGGGTTGTAACTCAGAGGTAAAATGTCCCTAGATTCCATTCCCAGTAACACACACACACACACACACACACACACACACACACACACACACACAATTAGCTATCATTTCTATTATTATTTCAATATATAGCCAAAATTGGGCCCACATGAGATCCTACTGACAGATGGTCCACAATCAAATATTCCTCTGCTGTTCCTCAGTTACTCTTATTTGTATAAGAACAAGTAACTGAGAGTTGAACAAATAGGGAACTTTTCTGTACATGAGGAATTATTTCCAATAACTATTACATGTTTGAATAAATTGTCATTTTAAAAATGACTATGAATAACTTCTGATTTTAAAAAAATTGAGAAAGTTTAGAAATGGTTAGGGGGTAGAGTAAATTCAGCCCTCGAAAAGACTGCTTCTGTCTCGTAAAACAGGAACTACAAACACAAAAGGAAAGCACAGGAAGAGGAAGAAGCAGCATAGCTGTTGTACCATCTTCACCGATTGGCTTATTTCAAATCACCATGTGTTGCTGTGCTCCAGGCCCTGTGCTGGTTCTTGGTGATACAATGACGGATAGAACGCAGGTTCTCCAGCCTGAGTGTCCGTCGACAGATGGATGGGTGCAAAATTATGGGATGTGCACACAATGGAATTCTACTCAGCAATAACGAAGATCAAAATTCTGTCATTTGCAGGAAAATGGATGGACCTGGAGAACATTATTTTAAGTGAGATTTGCCAGTCACAGAAAGTGAAGAGCCCATATAATGGGCTGAGAACCCAGATCCTCCAGTCTTAGCCTCCCAAATGCTGGGATTACAAGCGTGCACCACCATGTCCGGCCAATCAACAGTAAATTAAGACACAAACACAGTAGTCTGATTGCTTCTCAACCTTTGGGCTTACACTTACTAAGTTTTAACAACCTCTCTCCCTTGAGTTGAGTGGTAGACACTAATTTATTCCTCTGATGAATTTTGCATAGATATAGAGCTGTCAGTAACTGCATATGACCAAATGTCACATTACAGTACCCATTTCAAACAAAATTTTGATGAAAGAGAATCTCCAGGAGAGTCACCCCTGCTCTCCCGAGTATCACCACAAAGGGACTTGTAATCTGTTCTAAATTTTATCTTGAAATACATTCTTTTCTAGATAAATCAGTCAGAAGCTCTGTGAACTGGAAAAAAAGCAGAAGGATAGACAACTGTTTTGAAAATAACAATCATTATTAAAATAGTCACTAACATTTAACAAGAATTTACCATATTCCAGACATCATGCTAGACGGCTTTGTCTGCATTTTGAGGAATTGCCACTAGAGGGCAGGAAGCACTAACTTTTAAAATCCATGTATGTTTTCCCCCAAGATAGCAGTACAGAAATCTCTATCAGAAAGAATGTTTTTCACTAATACTTAGGCAACTGTTTTATCACACAGTATTCTAGCAGCTGCATGGACTGATAAAATGGAACCACAGACTCCCCCCAGCTTCTGACGGTTTGACTCACAACCTTTTTTGACATTACAGTGGTGGGAAACAATGCTTTTGGTTTTGAACTTTTGTTTCTTTCCCGATGGGCTAGCAATAAACAGCAGTATCCTTTATCACGATGCTGGATGCTGAGGGTCCACAGAAGCCTGCAGCTCCCAATCAGCCACGCAATCATGAGGGTAAACAAGAGATACTTTTAACTTACCATTGGTTTATCAGGACACAACCCCACCCTAAGCAGAGGAGAGGCTGTACAGGAAGTCAACACATTGCGAAAACAGTGGCTCAGAATCTCTTTACTCTTAGCAGATACAGAAGCGAAGTTCCCACATTGATTAAAGCCACAGAGAGGGGGCAGTATATATCTTTATTCTCAAGGTTGCTTGTGCATTTTTTTGTTTGTTTATTTCACCAGGAGACAAAGATAAGGGAGACCTATCAAATGAAATTAATTGTAGTGAAAGATATAATAGGTTATGCTGGATAGCTTCTGTAAGCAAGGACTCATTATGATACTATAATCTTGTCCTCATAAACTTTTTGTTGGGGGGGGTCAAACCCAGAGGCATTCTACCTCCGAGCAATACCCCCAGCCCTATTTTTTAAAATCTTTATTTTGAAACAGGATCTAAGTTGCAGAGGGCCTCAATAAGTAGCTGAGGCTGCCCATGGACCTGAGATCCTCCTGCCTCAGCCTGCCAATTACTGGGATTACAAGTGTGTGCCACCATGCCTGGCTTTCATAAACTTTTAAATTATTATTCATGGCTCAGTTTTTGTCCTTTACTCCAGCAATTTACCAGTTGCTTTTTGTGTATATGGATCTTATTTATATGATTTTTTGTTACAGAAATATTCCTGTATGTAGAAGTGTCAAATGAGTATTTACAAAGAGAATTTCCTTCTGACTATTTTCTGCACTCTGTTTTGGGACCTTTTAATAATACACTAGTGAGATTTTTCTTTGTTTTTGGTCATAATCTACTTATAACTGAAAAACATGATCCTTTATTTTTAGTTGCTAACATGCCATGATTGTTTATTACCTCGCAACTTGATGTGATTTCTTTTCTTTTGAATGCCATTGAATTTCAGTTATGTTATGATTTTATCCTGTGCTGCTTTTCTGTTCTAGCTTATACTATAATTACTTTCCTAATCTTACTTCCCAAACACAAACCCTGTAGCTACTTGCCTGGTCGGCTCTCTGGCATAGAATTACTTCCATCCCAGCTATCTGGCATATAGTAGGCACTTACATAATCGCCGAGTCAATAACTACAGTAAAAAAATCTCAGCTTTCACTGAAGACAGTGGTCAAAGGAGAAAGACAATGCTTGTGGATGGAGCAAAAACCATTCATTAAACAGAATTTCTTAGAAGTACGCATCCTAGCAGCTAGAGCAAAAATGCTGTAACAGGAGACAGAAGTACTTGAAGTGTGAAGTTATGCCAAGATATGCAAATGAATCTGTGAAGCAAACCATTAGAAACAGGCTGTTAGAAATCTTCTAACTGAAGTTTCCAGTTACTCACTCTGACTTTCTGATTTCATAGAATGCATTCTGGGAAACTGTACTGTTAAAGCTCATTATTGTCAGGAACAAGGCCATGAAATTCTCTCTCACCATCTTCTTCAACATTGCAATGGAAGATATAGCCAGTACAAGACAACCAATCAATCGGTCAATAGATAAATAAATCAAATAAAAAACTTACAGATTGGGAAAGGATATAGTTGTCTTTATTCATAACTAACATAATTATCTATGTACAAACTCCCCAAAAATCAACAAAAAAATTTTCCTGAAATAAATAAGCAATCGCAGCACATTTGTAAGACATAAGGTTAATATCCTAAAATCAATCACTTTCCCATATACCAAGAATGACCAAGTGGAATCCAACTTTGGAAGTACAATACCACTTACATGAGCAACCCCCAAATGAAATACTTGGGTATAAATCTAACAAAATATATTCAAGTTCTACATTAGGAAAATTACAAAACTCATGAAAGATATGAAAAGAAAATTAAATACAGGGAGATAGAGCCTATGTTCACAAGCATGAAGACAATATTGTCAAGATGTCAGTTCTTCTCCAATTTATCTATACAGATATCAATGTAATTCCAATAAAAAATCCTAGCAAGTTTTCTTTTATTTATCTATTTTATTTATTTATTTATTTATTTATTTATTTATTTATTTATTTATTTATTTATTTATTGCGGTACTGGGGATTGAACTCTGGGGCATTCTACTTCCGAGCTATACCCCCAGTCTTATTTTTTATTCTTTATTTTGAAACTGGGTGCCTCACTAGGTAGCTGAGGCTAGCCAAGAACCGAGATCCTCCGGTCTCAGCCTCCCAAATGCTGGGATTACAAGCGTGCGTCACTACGCCCGGTGCAAGTTTTTTTTTAGATATTGACAAATTAAAGTCTTAAGTTTATAAAAGGCAAAGGACACAGACTAGACAACACAACACTGAAGCTGGAGAATTGACACCACCTTACTTCAAGACTTACTATAAAACTATGGCAATCGAGTGTGTAGTATTTGTTAATGGATGGGCAAATAAATTAATCAAAACTGTGAGACCAGAAATAGACCTACATAAATATAATCAATTGATCTTTTTACAAATGAGCCAATGCAATATAATGAAGAACACACATGATTTTTTTTTTTTTTTTTTTTAAATACTGGGGATTGAACCCAGCGGTGTTCTACCTCCAAGCTACACCACCAGCCCCATTTTAAATAAGCCTGTGGGAACCTCGGAGTCATTAGTTCCAAGCGCCCCAATTGTGGGAAGAAAGCGGGGACTATTTCTCCTATATCTTGTGTCCTTCTCTCCACATTGGGGACTGGGGGAGAGAGATTAGCTCTAGACGCAATAGTCCAGCTGGTGGACAGAGGAGCCCTGCCCCTGTCCCCTAAAGGTGGCTACAAGTTCAGGTAGTGCCTGGGAACTTTGGGACATCCCATCCCCACACCAGCTCCAGGCCTCCGCCACGTTGCTAGGAGACTGGCTGAGATGCCAGGCATCTAGTAAGACCCGAGCTTGCACATCAGAGCACAAGTGGACAGTCTAAGAGAATGTGGGCAGCACTGCCAGCCCATTGGTCCGTCTGCCACCATCCACCAATCGGCGCGCCTTCCGCCAGCAGCTCCAGCCAATCAGATAGCCCGCCGCGCGGCACCGCCTTTCGCGGCCAGTTGCAGCGGATGTGACTCTATCTGCGTCCTTAGCAAGTGGCTCCAGTCACCGGGAGCCATGGAGAAGATCCCTAAAATAGGCCTAGGCACCTGGAAGGTGAGGGCTTAGAGGTCGGGACACCGGACTTAGGGGTTTCGGGGGTGAGGGAATCGTCCCGGGCCGCTCGATTCTCCAGGCGCGGTGACCCTGCCCAGAACCGGGTCCGGCAGTGTCCGTCTGTCATTTGTGCTCTGTGGGAAGCCGCTGGGGTGGAGACGGGAGAGGCGGGCTGCTTCCCTGCCGGATCAGCCTCCCCATTGGGAAATCACTGCTGTAAAAACCTAAAATGTGTGCCTGCTGCGAAATCAGCTGGGGCTTAATCATTCCTAAAGTAAAAGTCTCTTTTTTCTCCTTTTATGTGTGCATATAACGTATTTTGATCATATCTACCGTATTACCCTTCCTTACCTCCTTCCCCTGTTCTAATAGTTCTCAACTGATGTTTTGTTTGTTTGTTTGTTTTACCCTAGATTCCATAAGTGAAAGAAAACGTAATACTTGTCTTTTTGAGTCTGGCTCTGTTTTTGTTTCGTTTTGTTTTGTTGTAATTGTAGGATAACCCTTCTGTGTAAACGTTGGAATATTTAGACAACAAACTTGTCCAAGAACGGGATATCCAGGCCAAAGGATTGATTGATTATTGGGAAGTCACGTTTGGGAAACCCTTGGAGAGAGGCTGTTATGTTTGGGCCAGGCAGAAGAGTGGCATGCTCTTGCCTAGAGCAGAGCCTTAGGTTCAAAGAGTGTTATCTCTATCAAGAAGACAAGGAGATGTTGGAATTGTCAGTTTGGTTTTTAAAAGGAACTTTGGACCTGCAATTTCTTCCCTATCTAGAATCAGCCCTGTAGTGCGTGGTTGAAACCTTCTGCCAAGTGGTAGAAGCAGTTTAAAGGTTTCTCTGAGCTGAACTTTGTAATCCCTGGCAGAAGTTTGAAACATAGCACTAAAAAGCCTTCGATTATATTCTTATCAAATAAAAAAAAGCAAACTTAATCCTTGATTTAAAAACTGTTGTTTATATAATTTCTTAGAATATGAAGTCACATAGGTAGTTATTGGTTGAGTTAGAATATTCAACTCCTGCTGGTTATGTTTTATTTAAATTCCCCTATTTTCTTACAACCTTTAGAGGACAAGCAGAGTATATACATATATATATAATTTGTTCTTACTGGTTCTCAGCATCTTTCCAGGGATACACAGTTAACAGTCAGCCAATAAACACTTGATGAATTAAACTGATTTCATGTTTTTTTTTTTTTTTTTTTACAACGAGCTGCACATATTCTTCCTTTTTCTGTTGTCTGAAAGATTTTGTATTAACGTGTGCTTATTTCTCCTTAAAATTTTTGTAGAACTATGAGTGGTGGACTTCTTTTGCTTCTAGTTGCTTCATTGCTCCAATAATTACAAAACTATTAAAATTTTATTTATATTTGATTAGTTACATTTCTCTGGGAATTTTGTTGGCATATAGTTATTGGTAATATTTTTAAAAATCTATTTTATCTGCATATCCTGCATTCATTTCATGTCATTTATTTTAAAACTGATCTTCTCTTGACCAATCTTACCAGAAGTTTGTCTACTCTAAGTTTTCCAAATAACTAATGTTTGGCTTTTCCAATCTTCTCTATTACATCTTCATTTCCCATTTTATTTATAGCCTTCTTATTTTTGTTATCTCCTTCTAACTTAAGATGGATGTTTGATTGATTAGCTTTCAGCCACTCTGAATCTGCTTCTTGTTCAAGGAAGACAATTATACTGATATATTTCACAGTTCAAGTGAAAAGGTTCTTTATGTACTCTAAAGCCCTTTATGAATTCTCAGTTTACTGCCATCTCCAGTTTCCCTCCTATAGTTTTCCCCTAGTTGTGGTTGCTTCTCTTGCGAGAGCCACATTGACAGTGACTGTTCTTTTCTGAAGTTCTGCATTACTATGGCATCCAGACTATTTGTTTGGGTTTTGGCATAAGCCTCTTTGTGGGACAGATTACCTTTGTGTGAGTATGCACCTGTTTACCTTTAGAATTGGGCTGCATCATCTCCAAGGGTGCTGGATGAGTCTTATGCCTCTCTCTGTCTCAGATATTATGATTCATTCTATACTTACTTACTCTTTTAATTATTTACTTACTCTTTTAATTATTCAAGAAGCATAGCATCTAGCTCAGTTCTTTGCAGGTGCTGAAAATACCTGCCATTTCCCCCCAAATAAGTAAAGGAGTTGGAACTTATCAACAAATTCCTTTCTAACATTTCCTAATTTTAGGACCAGTTGATACTAGCATCAATTTAGTGATTTACTTTTTTGTATATTACTTAATTCCACATTCTTGGGTGAAAAGGAGGGAAATGTGGGTTGGTTTCCCCCAACGGTGAAAGGAGCACTTTTGTTTTGTTGTTTTTGCAGGCCTCTCCAGGAGAAGTAACAAATGCCGTGAGGGTAGCCATTGACATGGGCTACCGGCACTTCGACTGTGCCTACTTATACCACAACGAGAGTGAGGTAGGAGCCGGAATCCAAAGCAAGATCAAGGAAGGTGTCGTGAAACGAGAGGACCTGTTCGTTGTCAGCAAGGTAGGGCTTCTTAGCTTGGGAGGGTAGCAGGACCTTTATCCATTGCAGTCTTCAAGAGCTGAAATAACCGTGCATCAAAGATTTTCCAGTTTTCTTATGAGAGCTGATGGCTTTGTTCCGTACTTGAACCCTAGCTAACAAGAACTTTCAGAGCTTCATGTACATGCTAAGTTACATTCTAGATAGGTTTGTTTGCTTCATATAATGCATTTGGTTATTCGGGTAGGAGTGCACAGAGACCAACCAATTCACAATGCGTCCTTAAAACAAATTGGGTGATGAGCACAATAGCTGCAATGATGAGTAGGAAAAAGTCCCAGCTCTCAGTCTAAGCAGAAATTCCCAAACTCAGAATCACCTGGGATGAATGCTGAAATGCCCATTCCAGGTTCCAGCCCAGTTCTGCTGAGTAAGAAACCCTGGGAGTGGTGCAGGTGAGGGTGTCAGATGGCCTTACAAACAGACGGACGGTTAGAGCACAGGCAAGAGATATGAGCTGGCATGGCAAGTGCAGGGTCTATATGAGGCTTGGTGTTCCTTGACCACACGATGGGGGGTTGCAGAGTGCTGAGAAAGGAGGTCAGAAAGGAGGCAGGGCTCAGGCTGTGAAAGTCTCCCTGTGCCATTTAGAGCTTGAGCTTTTTCCCAGAAAAAAAAAAAAAAAAGAGTACCAGTAGATTTTTGAGTTAGGCAGTTTATATTTTATGTAAGTGAGACTTGTGTAGTGTGTTGGATATTGTGGCAATGTAAGGAATATCAGAGACAAAGGCAAGATACAAGTTAGGAGCGGCGTAGGTGGGAGACAATGAAGGACTGAACTGAGAGGGATGGAGAAGAGGAAAGGGATGTGAAGGATAGTTAGGTGAACCCCACACACGTTGCAGGGAATAGACCAAGAGAGTCAAAAACCAAAGAATCCCCGTGCTTTTTACCTTGAAGCAGAATGTTAAGAGGAATCCTGAGTTCAAGTTTGAGCTGATATTCAGGAACTGTGAGTATCAGTTGTTGGACAACTTAAGAGTCACAGCTTTAACATTTGTAAAACGAGAGTTTGGATTTTATAATATCCTAAGTGATTTCCCGTAA
Organism: Graphiurus murinus; assembly: GCA_004027655.1. NCBI lineage: Eukaryota > Metazoa > Chordata > Mammalia > Rodentia > Gliridae > Graphiurus > Graphiurus murinus. The sequence continues at coordinate 20,527 of PVLC010014507.1, read as the reverse complement.
TTTCAAGATTTAGTATGGTTTCTATGGTGGATTCGCCTTTCTGTTTTACTGCAATGTCATTAGTGTTCATTGTTCAGTATTGCTGTCTAAGCTCGAGCATAGAGGGCAAAGGTTCAAAGCCCTGATGCGTGCTGGGCTGAGGAAGGAGAATTTCTTCCTGGTATTCCAGGTAGGAGGTGGGTAATGAGATGTCTAAGTCTTGCCCCATAGTCTGAGGACAAGTAAATGCTGAGCAGATCAGTTCTACCAGCGGAAGTGTGCTCATTGGCTTAGAAACTTGGAAAAGTCATAAAAATGTAATTAAAATGAGCAAGTTGCTTACATGCTCACCACCTAGAGGTAACCACTATTTATTTATTTATTTATTTATTTATTTATTTATTTATTTATCTATCTATTTTTTGCAGAACTGGGGATTGAACCCAGGGGCATTCTACCTCCGAGCTACAACCCCCAACCCTATTTTTTATTCTTTATTTTGAAACAGGGTCTCAGTAAGTTGCGGAGTGCCTCACTAGGTAGCTGAGGCTGGCCGTGAACCTGCGATCCTCTGGTCTCAGCCTCCCAAGTATTGGGATTATAAGTGTGCGCCACCATGCCCGACTCAGTAACCACTATTTATACTATGACACATTCACTTCTTATTTTTATCCAGGGTTTTCCCCCCTCGTTTTTGTTAATATACCATACTTGCCATTTGCATTCACTTTCTTTTCCTTTCATTCACCATATTAGTTTTTGTTTGCGCTTGCTGTGACTGACCCCTCAGGCTTGTTTCTCTCACAGTTAAGAAAAAATATCCTGGGGGAAGACAATTATAATTCCTTCTACTTATTCAGAAGTGTAGAAGAAAATATTTAAATAAATATAAGACAGTGTATATTAACCTACCTCGTCTGATCTGCAAGAACATGCTAACTTAGTAACAGAGAACCCTAAATATAAGTAAGAGGAGATGGAAGCCCATAAATTCTTCTGATTGTTATTCATGTCCTCTCCTCTCTGCCTATAGCCTTTCTTCTGTTCTTTTTTCCTTTTTCTTTTTCTTTTTTCTGGTCCCACCATCCTTCCCATCAAATATCTTCTGGTGTCCTCAACTGCCCTGGAGTAGGAGGCAGGCAGAACAAGCCCTGCAAATCTCTGTGGAAGTTTTCTGAGGCTACGGTCATCTCCTCTCCTTGGAACCTGTCATGTTGTGTCTGTTGCCACTTCATCTTGGATTTTTTGATCCTCCAGACAGTAGCTTCAGAGGCCCGAGGCACGGAGGCCCTGTTAGCTCTGGATGGCAGCGGTGTGACAGTGGTCTTCTTTCTCTCTGTAGCTGTGGTGCACCTCCCACGAAAAGTCCTTGGTGAAAGCCGCGTGCAGCAAGAGCCTGAAGGCCTTGAAGCTGGATTACTTGGACCTCTACCTCATGCACTGGCCCATGGGTTTCAAGGTACCACTCCGGAGGTGGTTAGAAACGAGCGGCGGCCTAGATAAATGTCAAGGTGGGAAGTAGCTCTGAAGCGACATAGTTGGTGGCTTCCGTTCATCCCAGCAAAATGTGGATCAGGCCAGACCTTTTGAATTTTCCAGTGGTTAGGCATTGGTAAATAAGTACATGTTTTCTGCCATGTTCCCTGTAGCATGCTAGGTAGGTTAGGACTGTACAGGAGTAAGACAAGTAAGTACAGATCAATACCTGCAACTGCTCTGGGGAGTAACCCTAGATTTCAGCCCTCCCAGGGTATCTTTCTCTGTCTTCCACTTTCTATGCACCTTAGTAGTCTAGCTTCATTTTTTTTTTATCATAATTCAAATTCTAAGTAAAGATTCTAATAATGAAGTTGGGAGAAGGTTGGTTGTGCTTTTAAGACACAAAGGAATCTCCCTTACTTTCATTCTTTACCTGAAATTATTATTAAACTTTTTTTTTTTTTAGCAGTTAGCAGGGATTCAAGTTCTTCCTTTCTGACCTTGCAAAAGGTAGACAGTGAACTTCGAGGCTGGTAGAAACTGCTGGCCATCCAGTCTACCCATGCCTGGTCTTATAAAAGTGAAGACTAAGGCCTGCAGAACGAAGTAGGACGGTCAGGGTCGTACGACTCAGTGACAGGGCCAAGGCTTAGACAGAGAGCTCCTGACACAGAGTTCTTCCCAGATATCTGGTTTCTCTCCCTACCAGTTTCTAATCAGGGATGACCGCAGGTCCCAATGAGCTTCTTCTCTTCTGGTTCGCACAGCCTGGAGAAAAAGACTTACCACTGGATCGCAATGGCTTGGTTATACCCAGTAACACCAACTTCCTGGACACTTGGGAGGTAAGCCAAGACATGGCATCTGACCACTGCCTCCCTCGCGCTAGATCTCCAGAGAGGAATTGGTGTGAGAGACCTTGAGCTTCTTGTGTTCAGAAACAGCGAGTTTGTCTACTGGAGACACAGGGTTCAGAGAATTAATTGGGAAGAACTCGGAGACCTCACTTGACTTTGTTCCCTTTAGCTTAGTGTAGAGTGTCCTCCCAAATGTTATTAATAGATTCTTCCTCCTTTCCCCTGAAATGTGTATTTTATCCATTAAAAAGATCAGATGTTTATTTCAGAAAATACAGAAGAGCGTGAAAAACAATGTTTAGAAGTCCGAGTTCCCCTCCCTCTGCAGTAGCCACTATTAATACCTTGCAGATCCTTTTGGTTCTCTTCAAACACTCAGGACTATAATGTCGACAGCCTGGTAAAGCTCGAATTGGCAAGTGGGAGCAGCATAGAGGGAGGGTTAACAGGTGTCAAGCCTGTTTCCAGGGTCCAGATGAAATATGGGGAGGACTTGAATTCCTCACCAGGGGAATCAGAGAAGTGGTAGATTCAAGAATCTTATAGAGTCAACCAGGAAACTCGGCGGGGGGAGGAGGGGAGATCACAAGATTCCCTGAGGACTCAGCACGTACCCGGTCTCACTAACCAGCCTTGGGTACAGTGCATGAGCATGTTTGAGGCCCAGGAAGAAAAACGAGTTCAAACTTGAATTTGTTGAGTTAGGGCCGAGCTTGAATTCAGGAGATCTGGAGCCATTCCCATGGGGCTGATGGGTGAAGCCACAGGGGCACCTGCAGTCATCCGGGGAGAGATAAGAGGGAGACCACAGACAGGAAGATATCCCCGGGCTAGTCACCACCATTCTCTCCTGCCAAGAACCAGTGAAATAGAGATTGACCACAGTATGTCTGAGCTGTCCCGGCCAGTGCCTGTAGGTTATAGCTCCTTCTCTCACACTGAGATACCTCTCCTGCAAATTCTGGGTTAAACTCTAGGTTTTTCATGTAGCACGAGCAAGGTTCTGGTGGTTGTTACAGAATCAAGGCGATAGTGGGTGCACCTTAACTCATCCGTCACTGGCCTCCTGAACACTCGAGACTTAGTACTGACTGTCAGTACTGGCATGAAGGCCATGCTGTTTCAGAAGCTAAGAGGCCCTTGCTGGTCAGTGAACAGCTCAGAGCTCTAGGTTGCTCTGCCCTCGACATTCTTAAAATGTTTTGTGGTTAGGGTAGGTAATGGAATGATGATATGTCACTGTGCTTTAAAAGATATTTCTCTGGGCAGGAAGAAAAGTACGCAGACAAAATCAGCAGCGGACATAATTTCTAAAGCCCTTATCAACAGTTACTTAGAGTAAAAGGAATAATTGTGCTTAGAATGTGCTGCATGTTTGCTAGATTCCAGACTTAGCCAAATGCTTTTTTTGCATATCATTTCACCTTTTAAACAACCCCGTGACATGGATAGGCAGCATTGTCTGAATTTTCCAACGAGGAAATAGAGACTTAGCAATTATGTAATTGCTGTTAAGAGATGGTACTGGGACTTGACCTTGAGTATGGAAATGGTTTTGAAGCTTCAAGAAAATATTTTAAATATTTTGGGTGGATCTGCAGGGAGTTGCTGAAGACATGGCTTCTCGAATGAGTGGACAGAGCTCAGATACATAGCAGAACACTTTGTTTTCTTTTAGGCCATGGAGGACCTGGTGCTTTCCGGGATGGTGAAGGCCATCGGGGTGTCAAACTTCAACCACAAACAGCTTGAGAAGATTTTGAATAAGCCTGATTTGAGGGTCAGGCCTATAAATAACCAGGTGAGCCAGCAGGAGTGTCAGGGGGTCTAAGCAGCAGAATCAGCTCCTCAGCTGTTTTACCTTCATGTAGCCATCCTGGAGACAGGAGGCTGGGGAAGCCCAAAACGGGCATTTTTTCTCTGGTGGCTTCAAAACTGTAACTGAGTGTGCCTTGGTCAACGTTCTCATTGCATAATCCAAAACAATTGGCCACAGAACTTAGAGGAAGGAAGATTTGTTTGCTAAAGGTTCTTAGAAATTTCTAGCTCAGTTCATGTGAGACCAGGGTCTATGGATCCCAGGGGTGATGAGAAGGAGAGAGAGAGAGAGAAGAGAGAGGAGAGAGCGTGTTCATGCACACAAGAGCTCTGTTCTCACATCGTGGAGGCCAAAAGCAAGAGGATTAAAAGATAAAAGCAGAGTCCCTAAGGCTACACTCCCAGGGACCCACCTTCTTCAGCTCCACTCCACCTTTCTACATTGCCACCCAGTGAATTCATTACAATGGATTTATCCACTGATGAATTACAACCCTTACGACTTAATTCCATTGACCCTGAACATTAATACATGAGCTCTTGAGGGGAAATTCCAGATCTAATCAACACTGAAGATAGCAGATAGGCAAGTGACAGAGGGTGTAGGCAGTGGCTCTCCATAAGGCTGGTATGGATGGGCAACGCCTTTGACAGGTAGGGCATGATGTGCAGTTGACTCCCCACACACACCCACACACAGCCATCAGGTGTGTTCAGAAGGGCCAGGGTCTTGGCAGACCCCTCGCCCTCATTACAGGAAAGCAACCCTTCCCTCTGCCTCTTCCAGCCCTTGCATACTGGGCAACAAGAAATGGATGGATGAATGACCCAATGCCTTCATCCCAGGCTCTTAGACTGCAGAAACAGGGGTGTGTACTTCTTTCTTCTTAATGAAAAGACAAGACTGTGAGGAAAGGACTATTGTATTTGCCTAGTCACCACCACGAAGAGCAACTACTGACCTGAATTCTACTATAGTTTAGCCTCTTTTAAAACCTTATATGCATGGAATCTATATGTATATAATTTTATATTTTAGGGTTTCTTGTTTTGTTTTTGAGCATCACTTTGAATCTCTAAGAATGGTTGCTGCCTCATCTTGGAGGACAAGCCAGGATTAGTGTCTGTTTTCTGATAGAGTTGAGGACACTGAGGAGCATAGAACATGAAGGTTCCAGAAGGGCTGGTTTGTCCTTTGTAGACTTTCCAAGACCCTTACTTTGCTGTGCATGGCACCATCCTGAGAGCAAAGGCGCTATTCATAGTTCTCCTTACTTTATACTAAGTCCACTTATGACCTGGAATTGTGCATGAGAATTTAAGAAAGGGTGAAGGAGACAACAACCCTGCTCTCAAGCTTCTTAAAATAGTCATTTATGTCCCCTATAGTATGGATTTGTCACGTGTACCTCCTTAATTTCATTAATTAGTTTAACAAGTGTTTACTATACACTGTCTATGTGGCCAGGTTGTTCTCGGGGTTGAGAGGCACCTCCATGAACAAAACAGGTTCACACATGAAGCTTTGACCTTGTTAACAACAAACATACAAAGTAAATGAAATATAGGAGTTGTCAGATGATGATAGGTGTTGTAAAGGAAAATAAGGGGTAGGAGAGAGGGGAGATCTATGGCGCATAGCAGGTTGTCCCTGAAAGATCAAGGAAAGCTTGGCCCAACAGTTGATGTTAAAGCATTCAGCTGGAATACAGATCTGTGAGGCTGTATATTTGTAAACCTTTACAGCTCTTGGTATCTTGGACATGATGTAATGCAGCCCCTCCCCCATTTGAAGACTCTGACATGTAGGCCTCAACCTGGGGCCTAGAGCTGGTAGGGGGAGCCAAGACCCCAGTATAGATCTTCTTTTGTACAACTTGCCTAACGTGCCCTGAGTCTGAATTCCTGTGATATGCTGCGATTCTCTTTGCAGGTTGAGTGCCACCCATATCTTTGTCAGAAGGAGATGATTAGTTTTTGCCATGCCCAACAAGTGTCTGTGACTGCTTACCGTCCGCTCGGTGGCTCGAGGTAAGACCAAATCAGTGGCTGTGTTAGTCGGGGTCCTGGCAGCAGATAGACGCCACCTCTACCCCGCATTCCATCCGGGAAGTTGGAGAAGCTTCACCACCAAGGGATGCCACAGCTCTCTAGTCCCTGGGCTGAAGATAGGGTGCTGTTACTGGAAGCCAGAGAGTCCCTTTGAGTGGGCTACTCTGCAAGGGACAGGACTGTTTAATTGACATCACCAGCCTGAGGTGATTCCTCTCCTGAGCTTCCCACTTGTACATCAGTGATCTGCTGACCTCTAGGAGGACATTTCACAGGCCTCTTAATCTTTAGATCCTATATAACCTCCATGTTATCTTCCTCTAGGACCTGGAGTTTGTACTCTGTTCCCTTTATCAGCTAGGGAGCCACCAATCCACTCAGCCACCTAAGCCAGAAGCATGGAAATCATCCCTTTCACATGCCTACAACCCAGTCCAGTCCAGTCCAGCACCAAGATCTGTTGATTTTTGTGCCAAGAGATCTTAGGTGTTATTTAATCTCTGTTGTCACCATCCCCACCTTAATGAAGCAAGGATTCCCAGAGGTTCTAGAGGAGCCACTTACCTCCCACCCAGGTCCACCCCATTCCAGGATGCTCTTCACGCGGTAACTGAAGGGACCATATGATCGTGCCGCTGTCAAGTCTTGGATGCACTCTGTGATCAGCTGGCCTGGCCTTGGCCTGCCTGTGGTCTCCTTGCTCCTCTTCCTGCAAACCCTGAGTCCTCAATGTCTACGAGTACTCGTAGTTCCTTGATCAGACCATGCTTTTTCTAATCTCTATGTTTTTGCATATGCTGCTCTTTTTACCTAAAAACATTTTGTTTTTAATCCGGCTAACTCCTATTTCCGACTTAGGGTTCAACCCCACATCACCTCCTCCAGGAAGCCTTCCTAGCCCCCTTCTTTCATTTTGCACATAGCCTCTGTCATGCCATCTTGCCAGTATTTTCTTCTCACTCGCTTCCATCAGTTAAAACAACATGAATGCAGGGACAGCGTTTTATTCATTCTTCTACTGCTTGAGACATATCAAGAGCCCAGAAAAGGCTGAAAAGGTTTGGATTTTATCACCTGTGTGTTTCCTATGTGAAATGGGGCATACATCTCTGAACTTGGTAGCAACTGGAAAATAGCGAGAGGGCTAGAACACATTCCATAGCTGAATTTTGGGGTGCACAGGCCTCTGGCAGAGAGTCGGTGAGCCAGCACAAGGACGAGACACAACCAGCATCCTGGGCCCAGGCAAGAAAGTAGGTGCTCTGCTTGGGTCCCTCTTAATAATTTGAGGACAATAAATAACCCAATACTTAAAACCTAGTAAATGCTTAATAACTCGGTTTTTTTTTGTTTGTTTGTTTGTTTTAAATAGCTTCCCATAGTCATTAGGTCCTGTCCCTTGCCTGGCCAGATGTTGAGGTACACTTCTAAAGCTGTTGTCGTGAAGATTCCACACATTCACAGTTACAACTTTTTCATGGGATTTGGGGTGATGTTTTTTGAGTTTATCACTATCATCACCCACTTTTGGTTAGTGGTGCTGGAGACACTCTGTTAGGTCCTAGGGTAGACAGCTGAGACATTAGGGAGCCCTCTGCGTGTCTCACTGGGCTGGCCAGAGCATGGAGAGCCCAATGCCTGGGTGCATTCAGATGCTGTCAATTGGTTCTTGAGAAAAAGTTCAAGGTAAGCCTAAGAAGTGAGGACGGATGTAGAGCTTTGCTCACCAGATCATTAACGGTGGTTGTCATCAGGTGGTGGATTCGGGGTCACATGCTTTTCTGCCTCATTGAAATTCCCAACAGCAAGCGTGGATTGGAATGAGAAAACAGCAAACTTTTCATGTAGGGGGAAATTTTTATTGTAAAGAAAGAAGCCTCCGTGTTGGACCTTGTGACTCACCCACTGTCCTGTGTCTCTCTAGCAATGGTGTTGACTTGATGGATGACCCCGTGATTCAGAGTATTGCCAAGCTGCGTGGCAAGTCTCCAGCTCAGGTACTCGGGGAGGGCTGCCCTACCAGAACTGGATGTCTCCTCCTCCTCTCCTCTCCAAGTCTGAGGCTTGTTGGGTCCTAGGAAGGGATTAGTTACCCAGAGGAGTTAATGACTCATCAGCACGTCCCAGTGTGGAGAGAATTGTCTCCTCCACGTCCCTATTCACTCAAGCCTGGTTCTCCTGCCTCCTCACCCGTAAGGACTCAGGATGAGCTCCCAAGCACTCACCGCCCACCAGATGGATGGCCAGCGAATGTGAAAGGAAACAGAAAAGTCCTTTATTACAACCTTCTTGTTCTAATGTCCAGCTTACTGAGGGGCTTGGACACATGTGAAGGAATTCTCATTAAGGTGGAAGCAGGCCCTCCGACTTTTCCCTTGGGCCAATGGCAGTCATTGCAGAGGTAACTGCTAGGACTGTTCAGAAAATGCCACTTTGATTGCTAAAGGGCTTTGCTATGAAAGAGACTTTGGGACTTTTCTTGCACCATAGAACTCAAGCTGTTAGAAAAATGACTTAGGTTTGACTTTGTATTATTTCCCGGTAGTGATACAGACATTTTTTTCCCCCTGCAGATTTTGATCCGATTCCATATCCAGAGGAATGTGATAGTGATTCCCAAATCTGTCAACCCAAAGCGGATTAAAGAAAATATCCAGGTGACTGGAGTGTTTCCCTTCTTTCATGTTAGAGGGTTTGGAAACTTAGGTTAGTTGGACTAACTACCATAATGAGCAGCCCCAGGATCTTGGTGGTCTTGACATGGCAGAAATCTATTCCTCTGCACTGTGTTGGTGGTTAGTGTTTCACTTAGTGATCCAAGGACCCAGGCTCCTCCATCTCACGGCTCCTCTCTGCCCCAGAGCTCAGTGTCTACTCCATTCAGCCCAATATAGAGGAGAGATTTTTATGGGCCAGACTTGGAAGTGCACATTTGCATCTTCACTCACACTGAGTGGACAGGACACAGTCATGCGGCCACATTGACCCTCAAAGGAGGTTCGATATTGTCCCGCTGTTGTGCTAAGTAGGTTCTGATCCATGGGCGAAAATGAAGCCACTCTCACATAGTCAAAAGTACAAGATGATTTAATATGAGAAACTAGTCAAAACACACAAGAAAATCCCACTTCCGTATAGGAAAGCAAAAATATGAGGACAGCTCATCCTGGGGAATTTTCCTGCACCTGAAATGGTATCAACAAGATCAATTGAAAGCACAGAAAAATGTATGTTAAGAAACAAAATATTATTTATTTATATATATGTATGTGTGTGTGTGTGTATATATATATATAATATATATATATAACATCAGAGCAGGGGGAACCATAACTTCCAGAATAAAGCTGGGAGGTCTTTGTAGTCCTAGCCAGAAAAACAGAAAGTCAGATCATAGCAAGTCTACTTGGTGGGTGAGAACTCCAAGAGACACCTCTGTCCTTCTCCCTTTTATGGGCCTGGCTGCCTGAACTTTCTGTGAAGTCACCTAGGCAAGCCTTGAAGTAGTGACCCAAGGTGGCCATCAGAAGTCCTATTAAGCCAATTTCTCCTGGCCGTTGGCCTCAGAAAGTCTGGTAAGAAAGTTCGTATATATATATACGAACACACACACACACACACACACACACACACACACACACACACACACACACATACCAAGGTAGCTTAAACAAAACACAGTGTATCAGGTTAGCAAAAAGCACAGTGACTTTCCCAGCCCAGGTGAAGAATCTAAGAAAAATAAGAAGAGAAGGGACAAAGAACACAGAGACCAGACTCCCTAGTTGGTGGGGTGTGTGGTACAAATGCTTTTGTCTTTTCTGGGAAGACGTAGGTCAGTGGAAACAATTATTTGCTGAACCTTTTCACTATTTCCGTGTGTTCTTTCCTCCCATAAGATGAGATCAGTAGATATCCTGTCTTTCCAAGGTTTCCTAAATGTAGCCATGGCTATGCCAACACTAGTCAACCAATAAAAGTCATGGGCACTTGGGAACCTAGGCTATAATGCAGGAGAAGTTCTAGGTATCTAATAAAGTGTTTCTTCTACATCTTTGGGCCCCTTCCAGGTCTACTACAGTGCTTTGTAGAGAACATATGTCAGATTGAATGGGAATTGAACTAAATTTCCTGTGTACATTTTATTTTGGTTCCAGGTATTTGATTTTGAATTAACAGAGGAAGATATGGACGAACTCCTCAATCTAGACAGAAACCTCCGATTTTGCACATTTCCCACGTAAATATGCCACCTTTACTCCTTTTTAAAACATATATAGATTGGATGATTGGTTCACGAATAGGTATTTACTATATACATTCTCTGTTAATTAAACAGTCTTATCATAATTCTTTCCTGTTTGAAGATGGACCACTTAATGATGCCAAAGACACATTTATACACTAGAGAGTTAAAAATGCATAACTGCCACTTAAAATGTTCCCCTTAAGAATAATCATTTACTGCTTCTATATTTTTTTTTCTGTTTTTCAGAACTGAAAATCACAAAGACTATCCCTTCAACCTGGAGTTCTGAGGACAGCTTCCTTCTTCCTCATTTCTACTGAGCCCAGACAAATTGACAAAGCAGATGACATCCCTGGAGGTGCTGGGGGCAGGTTCATTCAGCCAGGGAGCAGCACAGAAGCCTGAATCTTTACGAAATCCAAAGACTGGAGTGTGTTTTAAGTGACGGAAAGGATAGTTCAGTTAAGGCTGTGGACTCCAAGGAGTCCATTAAGGATCTTTTGAGCAAACAGTACAGTGTAATTTCTACAAGTCAGTTCGTGTGGCCTCTGCTCTCTGCAAAAAAAAAAAAAGATACTGGTAACTCATGAATTAAATTTACCTTCAAATTTAAAAAAAAATACATTGCTTGATGGAAATTTTTAAACAAAATATGAGTTGAGAAATAGTATAATAGGTCTCTATCTTTACTGAAAACAATTATCAGAGTATCAGTCACCAATCTTCTTTGACCTTTTCTCCTCTTTGTGTCTTTCAAGTGCCTCCAAAAGGTTTTAAAGCAAAACCATTACCTGCACACATAGAAAGGAAACGGGAACAATCTGGAGCTCTGTCTCTGTCAAAATAGAGACTTTTTTTAAAAAAATGAAATATAAACTTTAATTTTTGAATACTATTTTGGGGGTTTACTGGATATTGAATCCAGGGGCATTTTGCCTCTGAACTACACCCTCCAGCTCTTTGTTTTGTTTTATTTGTTTTGAAGCAGGGTCTCATGAGGCTGCTGAGAGTCTCACTGAGTAGCTGAGGCTGGCCTGAAACCTGTTATTCCCCTGTCTCAACCTCCTAAGTATTGGGATTACAGGCATGTGCCACCATGCCCGGCTTTGAAAACTATTTTAAAATGAGGTCTTCTAATAAGTCAAATAATAGCTGAAGAAACCCCAAGTTGGAGAAGAAACTATAGCTCCTGTCCTTCACACATGCCCGTGTTTAGCCTTTTCTGGTTCACGGGTCAGGACGAGATCCTGAGCCTCGATCTCCTCCTAAAGGAAAGGTAGGGGTAGCTCACCCCTAGGACGCTGAGTGTGGGGTGGGGCTTAATGGACTTCCTGCTGCCCCTGCTTATCCTCTATCAAAGTGCCTGACCGCATGCTTTCCTATCAAATTTCCAAGGATATACTTTCTCCTTGACTCATGGCCCTGTGGTGCCTATCCAAAGGAAGTTAAGTAGAAAGAAAATGGCTGACGGAGCCAGGTTTGGGGATGGTTCACCTCCAGGTCCTTCCCATTCCCATCTGGTCATAGGCCGGCTGGGTTAGGAGTATAGGTTCTGTAGTCAGAAGTGGTGACTGTCTAGCTTGGTGATCCTGAACCAACTACAACCAACTACATGACTTTCCAGTGCCTCAGTTGCAGTATCTGTTCAATGGGTGGGGTGGGGGGATTTTAGGCTCTTGCAGTTTCCTAAGACAGTGTCTAGCCCATAATAAGTCTCAAAGAGAACAAGCAGTTGTTACGGTCAGTATTATCTCCCTTGTCTTTTTTGCTCAAATCCTTATGCCGATGGCAGTGAGTGAGGGACCTAAGAATCTCTTATGCCCCAAGAGAGGGGGTTGCTGCAGAAAGACGTTTGTTACTAAGGCCAAAACCTCATGTGAGGGTCATCACAGCAGAGGCAGAATTGGGGTGGGGCGTCATGGTGTGACCAAGTCTCCAAGGGGAGGTTCAATAAGAAGTCTGTAGAGGCCCTGGGGAAGGAGAGAGGCCACTGAAGATCTACTAGCACCTATGCATTGTCAGACAGTCTCTGACTCCTTCCCAGCTCCACCAGCATGCTCTTCCATATTTCCACGTCGATGATTCTCTATCGTTACTGAGCTATGTGTGCAGATCACCTAATCTCTTCAACCTTACATTTTTCATCAGTACCTACACGGGATATAAGGATTCAATTTCACACTGTACATAAAGCACGCAACACAACCATTAGCACGAAGTATTCCATGTGTGGCAATGTGTGTGTGTGCTCATGTGTATGTTTTTTTTTTCTTTATCTCTCATAGAGTCAGAACTCTATATTATTTATATCTCTGACCACTTACACCTAAACCATCGCTCCTTTGGAATATGTGTCTTAAGCTTGGTTCACATCTAGGTTTTTTTTTCAGTACTGGGGATGGAACAGAACCCAGGGGCATTCTACCTCCAAGCTACACCCCCGGTCCTATTTTTTATTCTTTATTTTGAAACAGGGTCTCACTAAGTTGCAGAGAGCCTCACTAGGTAGCTGAGGCTGGCCGAGAACCCGGATCCTCCGGTTTCAGCCTCCCAAGTACTGGGATTACAAGAGAGCGCCACCACGCCCAGCTTAGGTTACTCTTTAATGTGTGATGGGTTGGCTATGCATGAGTTTGATGAGGGTGGAGATCACTCTACCCAACTAAGATGACGTTGAGGATAGAGTTCAACATCAGCCATGGTCCAGCACTAGCCCTTGTCTGTAACATGAAAAGGTAAAATCTCACTGCTCTTCTCCAGTCAACTGTGGATTAAGGGAACAGCACGGAAACTCCAAGCCTTCGCTTACAGACACTGCCAATGTCTTGCAAACATGTATATGCATCTACTAGAGTCCAGATGGACACCTTCCACCACTGCAGGGCAGGGCAAAACTAGTCCTAACTAGAACACTCCTCCAGGCCCTTCTCCTTCCCAAGGAGGCAGAACACAGAGCTTGTGGAGTCTTTTCTTTTTTTTGTTGTTTTTTGTTTTTTGTTTCCCCAGGGGCATTCTACCTCCAAGCTACACCCCCAGCCCCATTTTTTATTTTATTTTATTTTTTTTATTTTGAAACCAAGTCTCACTAAGTTGCAGAGTGCCTCACTAGGTAGCTGAGGCTGGCCGCGAACCCGGATCCTCCAGTCTCAGACTCCCAAATGCTGGGATTACAAGCCTGCGCCACCACGCCCGGCTTTGGAGTCTCTTCTTTTATCTAACAAGGGTTTTAGTTTCCAGCTGACCACTGAGACCCAGAGACACTAAAAACTATATCGGTGGTATCAAGGCAACCTTTTTCTACTTGAGTTTTAAGAAGCAAGTTTCTAAGTCTCCTCTTCCTTCTGGGTGTGACAGCATAGGAGAAGGGTTGTTTCCCACTGGGAGGGAGTTCTTTCTTCCTTAAGAGAGTGTCATTCTGTGTCCCCCAGCGCATCCTCATGAAGCCTTGGAGGGAGTTGGAGCTTCCTCTTCTTCTTCTTTTTTTTTTTTTTTTTTTTTTTTGCGGTACTGGGGATTGAACTCAGGGGCATTCTACCTCCGAGCTATATCCCCAGCCCTATTTTTTAGTCTTTATTTTGAAACCAAGTCTCACTAAGTTGCGGAGTGCCTCACTGGGTAGCTGAGGCTGGCCGCGAACCCGGATCCTCTGGTCTCAGCTTCCCGAATGCTGGGATTACAAGCGTGCACCACCACGCCCGGCTTGAGCTTCCTCTTCTTGATAGAAAAGACTGATATCTGGGAAGCTCTCTAGCTGGTCCACAGTGCAGTTTCAATTAGAGAACTGAACCCCCAAATCTTTCCACTAGAGTTGTTCATACAAGCAAAACTGCACACCCCCCCCCCTTTGGTCTTTGAGTTGGATTCATGGGATGTAAACCTTGGGTAATTATTTTTTGGCAAATGATACTTTTGTACACTAAGTATTCTCTGTAGTGAAATGATATAAATTCCAGTAATACTTTTAACTAAGAGCCAAATACAATTTTCTGTGATTTACAACAAATATGTCCTACAGTCTCTTGCTACACTAAATTAATGACTACTAAAGCACTATTTCTAGAGGAAATACAGGGTTAGGTTCCCATGATCCTCTGGTCATAGCATTTCCATAATTGATCAATTACCTAATCTGGTTTTATATTTGTTTCTGTTTACAGACACTTTTTTTTTTTTGCGGTACTGGGGATTGAACTCAGGGGCATTCTACCTCCGAGCTATACCCCCAGCCCTATTTTTTTATTCTTTATTTATTTATTTATTTTTGGTACTGGGGATTGAACTCAGGGGCATTCTACATCCGAGCTATACTCCCAGCCCTATTTTTTATTCTTTATTTTGAAACTGAGTCTCACTAAGTTGCGGAGTACCTCACTAGGTAGCTGAGGCTGGCCTCGAACCCGGATCCTCTGGTCTCAGCCTCCCGAATGCTGGGATTACAAGCGTGCACCACCACGCCCGGCTCAGACACTTTAAAAATACACCCAGTGGAGTCACTGACATTGAATGCATAGCTAACAACACTATAACTGGTGACTGAAAGAAGCTTATCCAATACACATATATTTTTTTCATTACAACCACAACTATGTCTAATATAAGGTAGATAATTTTTTTGAAATGTTTCCCTGTTGATTCTTTTTTTTTAATTGGTGCATTGTAATCATACATCTTTGTTAGGTACAAGCTGGTAGAGATATGCATGCACACATTTCTCATTTAACCCTTCCCCAATTCCTGCCCTATTCCCTCTCCCTCCCTCCTTCTCAAGTTCGTTTTAGTGATTAACTTTGATGATTGAGAAAGCACATCATGTGTGCATTAGGGTGTTTCCTCCACACACACACTCCTCATCACCTTCACTTAAGTCACCTTTGCTCATCTAAGGTTTCTCCTTCTTCATCTAGAGTCCTACACATATTTTTTCCATAAATCTTATCACAGCTTCCTGGTTTTAGCAACACCAGACAACACTTCAGCGCTGTGATTTAGGCTGTGCGATATAGTGAAATCAACAATGGTAAGCACAAAAATTTGAAAAACCTGGCACTAAATAGATCATGTACAGAACGCGTGTTTATTGACTGAAATAAGAACTGAAATACGTTGTTTAGCGACTCAAGTTTTTATCTGCCCTGTGCAAGCCACTGAATATTAAAGAAAGCGCTGGGATTAATTTAAGAATTAAAATATATATTTTTAGTATGTGGAAATTTGCAAATTTAGAATCCCTGACTAGTAAGGATTGACCATTTGAATCTCCTGGGTTTCCCCTGCCCACGTGAAAACTATTGGTTAAATCTGCCACGAGATGGCGCCAGTAGACCATTTAATGCACATGCCATTTGCTTTGCTGCCAGAAGATGGCAACCTTGCACCATCTATTTGAGTGACGATTTCTTAACCATATAAAATCACTTAGGAAAGAAACCACAGACAGAAAAAAGCAAATGCTGGGTAATTGTAATCAACATTTCTTAAATCCCTTCCACATGGTAATTGAAGGTTCTTCTCATTTTCTGCTCACAAAGCTTTCCTCTTCCTTGGCACCTCCAGGTGATGTGACTTTGTGGAAATGAGGCCTGCAGGAAAAGGTTCCTCCGAGGAAAGGTAGACGCTCAGACTCTTTAGCGAACTACTACGTCATCCAGCTTGTTAATATTTCTGATGACCTTAAGCCTGGGGGTCATTGATCTCAGTAGATACTTATCCTTACTGGGCACTTTGTCATCTTATTGAAATCCAAGGGTAATTAACAATTAAAGACATCCTAACCAGGGAAAAGAACAGCTTCACCAAACTGAGGAAGGTGTGAATAGGTATCATTTGTTCAGGAGCGATGGCTGGTGGTGGATTAACAGATGTTAGGGAGAATCAGCAGGGGAACTGCTGGTAAAATGGTGGTTTTGTGTTTAACTGTTTTTGAGAAATGACAACTGTTTTCCAAAGGGCATTTATATTCCCACCTGTGATTTTGGAGGGTTTCCATTGACCTACAGTTTCCATTGACCTACACCTGGCCAACATTTGTTATTGACTATCTTTGTTCTTACAGCTGTTCGAAATGGTGTTTTATTGTAGGTTTAATTGTCCTTCCTTACCTGCTAATTACGTAGAGCATATTTTCCCGTACTTCTTGGCCATTTGCATACATTCTTTGGGGAAATGCTTCATGGCATTCCCGTGAGTTCACCGTGGGTGCCCCAGGGTGACTTGATCACAGTTTTTTTGTACTGTGGATTTAGACACTATTTATTAGTTCCAAACTTGAGCAGCGATAAAGTCAGCATGTAATACTATGATGTCATATGATTAGAGATTATTACCATTTCTTGCTTAAGTTGGACCCGAGGGCAGAATATGCAGTCACAACAATATCCTTGGACTTTCAGAACTCCAGTAGTTTGCTCTGG
Organism: Graphiurus murinus; assembly: GCA_004027655.1. Classification (NCBI taxonomy): domain Eukaryota; kingdom Metazoa; phylum Chordata; class Mammalia; order Rodentia; family Gliridae; genus Graphiurus; species Graphiurus murinus. Next base: position 3,683 of record PVLC010014507.1, on the reverse strand, counting down.
TTGAGGTAAAGGTAACATTCTACCTGAACAATACCAAGCAGAAGTGTTAAATCACAGGCCCACCGATGCAAAATATACTATGACCATAAGACCATTGAGTTCTGTATTTCATGGGTATGGAAAATAGGTAATAACAGCAATATTGGCCAATTCATGGTCATCACAAACTCATGGACCTCCTAAAGCTTTACTTTGTATTACAGCCTAGTAATAGCATAGCAACATTGGCTAAATAATTAGTTCATTGATCTTAGAAGACAGGGTGAGATTATAAAGTCAACTGAAAAGCTCAGTTTTGCACTAAAACTATGGTGATATTTTGGTCCTAGCACATTATTGCTTATATATAATAAACAGGTATTATGTTTTCATTAGTTCTTTAATCTCAATATTCGTTTCATTTGTCTCTTCTCTCTGCAGCTGGCACTCTTGGGAACCAGTAAATGGTCCCTTATTTATTTTGAAATGTTTCATGGTGGTAAAATATATATAACATAAATTTTATAATTTTAACTATTTTAAAGTTCACAATTTAGTGGCATTCAGTACATTCACATTGTTGTACAACCATCATCCGTCTTCATAGTAGAATCTTATAAAAATAATAGTATTGTATTTGTGTATGGTAGTGGGGGCTGAACTCAGGAGCATTCCACCTATGAGCTAGACTGTCCCTCCCCAAAGTTCTGTTTTATTGTGAAACAGGGTCTCACAAAGTTGCTGAGGGCATTGCTAAATGCCTGAGGTAGGCCTCAAACCTGCAATCCTCCTGTCTCAGCCTCCCAAATACTGGGATTACAAGTGTTCACCACCATACCCAGCTCTCTTTCTGCCCTTTAGCACTCTTTCTCAATACCCACACAATCAATTTACTCATCTCTTTCAAATCTTTGCTCAAATATTACCTTATAAAAGAGGTCAACGCTTCCACTCTTTTATTTTTTGTTTGATTTTCGTTTTGCCTCTCTGTGCCCCAAACCTACCCTGGCACCCTAAGTTTCTTACTAAGCTTTTCTCTCCCCACTAAAATGTCTGGCACTGTAAGGGAACAAAGACATTTGCTCTGTTTATTGATATTTCCTGAATACATAGAGTTGTGCTTGCTGTAACGTAGAAACTCACTAAATATTTGTCAAATTATTAAATAAATGAAATATAAAAACAAAAGGACTTTAATGGACTGTTAAGGGCTAACCTGAGGTCTTAGCCTTAGTATAAGTAACGCCATGTTGCTGCCCTAGGTGACCCAGCTAGTCATGCATAACTGCTTGTTCGGCTTCTGTAATTTCTGCTTGACTTACACCTGCAGGAACAGCCCGTTAGTAACTTTCCATCCTTGACACAACTGGGATGTATGTAACAGAAGGATCCATCTTTGTCACAACCAGGATATGTGTGTAGTAGAAAGGGTTGACATGTTTTGTTGAGCTTACGCACAATACTGTTTTGTAGCTTCTGAATTAAACTTGGCTGCCATCCCTGCTGCACCACCCTGCTGTGAGAACCTAAAGTTTTCACCCTGAGTTTATGGTTTATCTGTATGAAAGTTGCCCCAAATGACCATTCGGCACTGCACTTGGGTTCAGTGCCCAGTGAAGTCCCAACTGGTTAATAAAGACTTTCTTTGGCTATATTTTTGGCTCTGAGTGGTCTTTCCCAGTGTTCCTATCTCATAACATTTGGAGGCCTCAGCGAGATCCCGAGAATCCAGACCCCAGACCCTGGGGTGTCTCAGTTCCTGACTGGAAGTGGTACTGAAGTGGACCTGATTAGGACTTCCAGGGGAGGTGCCACCTGAGACCACGAATCTCCTATCCCCACTTCATACCCAAGGTGGCTCCGCATATAGGAAGAAGGCACAACAGGCGCTTGCAGCTACTGATATGGCACCTGCCCTCCCCCTTTGTCAATCTCACCGCCCATGGGAGCTGAACTGCAGACCAGCAGGGACGGGCACCGCCCTTTCATGGTCTATGTAACAGTTTGGTATGTCACCATGGGTTCTTGTTCTTAGCTAGTTTAGAAAAAAAAAAATAGCCAGAACTGCACTGCTGCAAGCTTAGGCAGAGTTTAATTATTCCAAGTAGAAAGGGGGGACAGCTGGCCTTAGAGGGAACTGGCCACTAGCTGGCAATAGAGTTTAATGAACAGGGTCCCAAGCTGACACTGGCAGCAGTGGTAGGTTTAGTGGTAGTGGAGGTGGGGACTCATCTGTGGCCCAATCAGATGTTTCTGTGGGGCTGGCACAGGAGGATGGTAGAGTTGGGGCCTCTCTTGTTGGACTGGATGGCTGGCCAGATGGGTCAGGAGTTGGTGATGTGTGAGGAGGTGCTGAAGGTGGCAACATGGATGGAAGCTGCTCTAGTGTCTGGAAGACATGGTGCTGGCAGAGCTGGTTCCTCTGGGGGTCTTTCTTAAAATGGTTGGTAGTTGGGCTTCACCTGGTTGCTACTTCTGATTTCCTGACTGGCAAACTGGCATATCACTAGAGTCCTGCCTTCTGCCAACTAAGATCTGGGAGATCAGATGTCGCAGCCACAGGGAGGGATGGTTCTGAACCAGCTGAGCCAAGTGTTAATGTAAGGGAAATGGTCCGAATGTTCTTGGCTACCTGTGACTCGATCCCAAATGCATCAGGTGATGCCTGGATCTAATGGGGCTTCTGATGGCCAACCTTTTCAGAAGGACGCTCATTTTCCTTCCACAGAGTGGGCAACTGTCCTGGGGTTAGCGTGAATCCATAATCACCTGTATAAACCTTTCCGAAATTTCCGCTCATGAGACCCAGGGGATTTAGCTTACTCTGTTCCCCTCCCGTTTCTGCTTAGCAAGTCCAGACTAGTGCTAGGATATCACACCTAAAGCAATAACAGACAACACTCACTTCGTCCATGTCCAGCGGTCCTCCTCGAGGAGGTATTTCAGCCATTCCTTGGGATAGGCAAATGGGTATCAACCCCCAATTCAGTCAGGCCAAGGATATTTTTAGTTCCTTGCTGGACTGCCATGTAGACATTACAGGATCCAGGGGGAGGGGTCCAAGAGGCTTTTTTTTTTTTTTTTTTGCAGTACTGGGGATTGAACTCAGGGGCATTATTCTACCTCCGAGGTATACCCCCAGCCCTATTTTTTATTCTTTATTTTGAAACCGAGTCTCACTAAGTTGCGGAGTGCCTCACTAGGTAGCTGAGGCTGGCCGCGAACCTGGATCCTCCAGTCTCAGCCTCCCGAATGCTGGGATTACAAGCGTGCGCCACCACGCCCGGCTTTCCAAGAGGCTTTTTGAATACTGAGATGGCTGCACCTGCGTCCATCAGGAAATGGATAGAGTGCCTCCAACATTTACTTTTGCCGTGGGCTCCTGGGAACTTAAGGAGATGGAGTCCTGGCCCCGTCAGTCTTCTTTGAGGTTGAGGACAGCGTGTTTGTCCTCCCTTTTGCCTCTCTGTTTTAATGACTCTTTTGCTTGCAATAAGATCATTGATCCTAAGCCGGGCGTGGTGGCGCACGCTTGTAATCCCAGCATTCGAGAGGCTGAGACCGGAGGATCCGGGTTCGCGGCCAGCCTCAGCTACCTAGTGAGGCACTCCGCAACTTAGTGAGATTCGGTTTCAAAATAAAGAATAAAAAATAGGGCTGGGGGTATAGCTCGGAGGTAGAATGCCTCTGAGTTCAATCCCCAG